>BMAV01004073.1:40133-61329 GCA_019973955.1 Trichonephila inaurata madagascariensis
AATTTTTCTAATGCAAATGGAAAAATATATCATTAACTTCAAATTTAAAAAAAAGAAAGCGTCTAAATTTTTTTTACATGTAAAATTCAGTCAACTCTAATACATATTGCTTCCTTACTTTAATTTATTTTCAAACTATAATTCTAAATAAAGTTATCCAAATACGTCATAAAACTTTCTTTAAACTATAATTTGGAGAAATTTTAATAATAATTATATAAAATATTTCCGCTTTTTTACGATTTTTTTTATCACAGTAATTGAACACGAAGATATATTCATACTTTTTCCTAAAATGATTTTGTTTATCCCTTTATATGGATAATAAATCGCCTTTTTTTTAAAAAAATAAATAAATGAATACTAAAAAGGCGGATTTTAAGACTTAACAAACGAAAAAATTGAAAAGCTATGAAGAGATAAATTATAATCCCGAACATTTTTTTTTCTTAATTAAGAAAACTGTCTTTCTATTCAAAATAAATTAAACATAAAATGAAGTTTAAAAAAAGGAGGAAATACCTTTAAGTGATATAAGTCTAGACACATTTTTCAGGGAAAAGCTGGTAGTTTCTCTTTATAAATATTTGACTGGTTTTTTTCCCTTCTGATTCAGAAAAAAAAATTTAAGCGAAAAGTTTTATTTAAAAATGCGATACTTTTAAATATTTAGTGGAATGTAGTTTTGTTTTTATTAACATAACCTTACTTCAACTTCATTAATTTAAATGTAGTTTTTATTTCATATAATTTCTATAAAGCAAATTCAAATTTATTTTTTTAAAGAATGTATTCTAATTATTTAAAGTGGATAATTTAATAAAGCGCGGAAAAAAAGTAGTCTGCTGTTGCTGTATAAACAAAACAAAACAAAACAAAACATTTGCTAATTTACAGGTTTGCTTTAAAAAGATTATATATATATATATTATATATTTGATTATAAAGATTATAATATTGACATATATATTTTATATATTTCACTCAGAAAACGTTAAGAAGATAATTTCTTCTAATTAGATAAAATTTAAATTATCTATTTATTTCTACTTTATTTCTACTTCTTTTCTACTTTAGTTTTATTAAATAAAACAAAATATAAAACTAATTACAAAAGTTTTGTCGAGCTCGCATAAGTATTTGGTCGCCAGTGGCGCCAATTTTCCTTTCGTTCACTCCAATCAATTCGAGACATAGAGTTAAACTATAATTAAACTTATGGCTGCTTTTACAAGCAATGGACATAATTTTGAAGAAAAAAAATGTTCAGTCCAGAATTTTATAAAGAACAGCTTTATCTACCAAGAAACCATGTTATAGAATATAAAATTTACCACATAAGTTATTTTCCGCGTGAATAGATCACCAAGCAGTGGTTCTAACACAGAGAGAAATAAATCTTTACGTGGGGCGAGATGACACATGTTACAATACTTTAGTTGAAAAATCGCCACGTGACTTTTTATTCAGTGACTAAAATAAAAGCTACTTTGATGGTTTATTAGGTTAATTAAGGTTGATAATTTTCAGACGATAAAAATGTGATTAGCATCAATACTCATGAATACGATGTCTTAAGAAAATTTCTGAAATCTAGAAACTTTCAGGAATTGATTAAAATTGCTTATTTCGATCCAGAATTTGACACAACAGCTAACAATAGTTGTTGTTGCTGTGACTAATGTCACCTTCGAAGTCCGCGAAATTCATCGCGGCTAAGGGCTAAAATTTTTACGCCTTTCGTTAGCTTTAGCTTTGAGCACCATGTAGGTGACAGTACGATTTTGCTCGGTTCCACCCGAATTTAGAGGGAAAAAGCCCTGGGGGTGGTCAGGTGTCTCCCACATCTCTTCCCCTTCCACCAACCACACGAGAGGACTTGCGGCTCGACGGCTATTTAGAGTACCCCCATGCCGCAAAGGCACTATACATTTACAAACATCCATGTCTTCTCCGGGATTCAAACCCACAGCTCCTACGGCACCGCAGTCAGCTTCGCTAACCACTATACCGGTTGGGTGACGCTAACAATAGTAATTTTCATAACAATGTGTATCTAGATACATCTTCGCAAGTCATCAGGAATTAGTTCAGTTGGATTCTTTACTAAAACCAATTCTATTTGTCTCAAATGTGTAACAATCCTGCATTTCGATCAAGACCTCAAAGATATACATTTGTATACATTTTTGTCTACGAGGCATTGGTGCAGTTCACGTGCATTGAAGGCATATTCATATAGAAGTTTTGGTTTCGTATTGGAAGACATTGGGAGACAGAGATATTGTGGTCAAAATTTAATCATTTGAGAGTGAGTGTTTGTTTATGTCTCACTATAAGGCAACACGAGGGCTACTGGCGATGGACCTCATACTTTTGAACCATGGACGAGGAAGACACCTGATCTGGTACCAACTGTATCTGAACTTAAATATCACACCAATTTGAAGACTTTGTGCCGCGACAGATACACGTGAAAAGGTCAAGTCACCTCAGGCTCACGAAATCTTTAATTCTTGGGAAAACTATTTATTTGTTACCAATGTCCTTGACAGTATTCTCTTATATGACAGTCTTCAAGGGAACTAAAATGTATTTGTCCCACCTCTCTCTTTTTTGTGAGTAAAGCGTTTTTTTTTTTACAATCCTAAGGTACTTGTTTTGACTGAGTTCCCCACGGTACCACTTTTGCACATTTGCTCCAAAATAAATTCTATGAGCTTGCTACATTTTCCCCCTGGTCTACAGTCCTTAGTGGCTTTGATTGATGTGTTGTTCGACGTATTACTGGTTATAAATGTAAAGGAGCAGAATATATATACATAAAAAAAAAAGAAATAACCATCCGTGATTTCTATTGAAGGAAGCTGTAACTGATCAAGCAAAGGAAGAACCTGTTGAAATGATGCACTTTTATCATGATAGCGAGAGTAAGTTTGAAAAAAGTTCTGAACATGAAACGTCTGCTTTGATAGGAAAATTTTCAAATGCTACCTGAAAAAATCCATCAAGAAAACTATAAAGCCATAAGTGAACCACAAGACACACTTTGCCCTGTGAAAAAGACACAAGCCAGGAAAAGTTTGACATGCTAATTGTCGATCATCAAAAGAAAATAAAACTACAATAACTTTTCTTTTGAGACTCTAGGTAGACCCCTTGGGCTACAAAGGCCCACAAGGCTTACAAACTTAAGTCAATACTCCAACAATAGTGATAGGAAGTTACATGTAGAAGGATATAGGCACAAATGGGAACCAAAAAGGTAAAAAATGAGAAAAAAAGAGTGAATTAAAATACAATAAATACAGAATAAAACACAAGTTTGCTCACATGCAAACGGAGATAATCAATAATTAAAATTATACAATGAGGAAAATAAGAAAACATGATCATATAATAAAATTTACAAAATACAAATACATAAAGCATGCATACACACATAGGCACACTTGTAGACTTCAATAACTTGAACAAAATATGACAGTTTTGCATGCAAAAAAACCATTCCTGTAATGTTAGTGAAAAGTGTTTGTGATTTGCATCCTTTATTAAAGTCACAGATATTTGGAACTTCTTGGTGCAGTTTGTTTGATATTTTCCCCAAAATTATGAAAGAAAAATTGAAAAGACCTTAAAAGTAAGTAAGATAATTTTTCTTAGTCAAATTATTCACTTTAATTACGATTATTATCGTGTACAATAAAAATAATTCTATAAAAAATGATTGGAGCGACGATACTGTCTAGTGCGCGCCTGCTCCCGGATTAACGAACGTCTGCCCCTCTACATGGCAGATCTTCAGTAGCATTCGATTCGAATTCATGGCACATCGGCCTCTAATCCGTGACATGATCACTAGACTACCGTGATCTCTTATATATATATATTCGTTAATAAAGTACTAAATTTTAACATATCCAACTGAATGCTTTATAATATGTAAGAATTAGAATGACAACACATCAAAATTGAGCAACCACAGTAATACGAGGGTGAGTCAGAAAGTAAGTTTTCCCTTTCGATTGTGGGCAGGGTTGCATGTGGAAGTATAACATAGAATGAGACATAAAAGATAAGATCTAACTTTATTTTTCCACATAAGTATCAAGTGTATTGTGACATTTCTCATACCGCTTGATAAGCTTCAAAAACCCCTCCAGAAAAAATTCAGGGCTTTGCGTACGGAAGAAGCGTTTAACAGCTTGTTTGACTTCAGCATTGCTTCCAAAGCGTCTTCAGGCGAGAGTTTTCTTCAAAGCCAGAAACAGATGAAAGTCACTTGGTGTGAGATCAGGACTGGTGGATGGTGTAGGTCAATGATATTCAACCTGCGGCCCAACAAGCCTTTTTAAGTGGCCCGGTCATATGGTCGTTTGCTCTGAGAAATTTACTTATTTAAGAACATTGTATTAAAAATTAGGCAGGAAACTTTTCGTCAAGAAATCAAATGCATCAATTTTGCTTTTTACTGTCGGTGTCGTTCGGGTACGAATTGATATTATTTTTCTATTTTGAACGGTTACGGTTAGTGATAGCAGACAACAGTGAGTAAAGACAATTTTACGGGAGGAACTAATTTTTAACTATGTTTCATATCTTGCAAGCGGAAAATATTCGAAGAAATTATATCAGTTCAAGACGATTGGGAGGTTGACTATTTTATAGTGAAAAACAAGCATGGATCAGTAATTGTTTGATTTGTCACGAAAATGCTGCATTTAAAAAATACCAAAAAACAGGAATCTCATTCAATGATACTTTTCCTCGAAGATCTCTTTCAAGAGGTGATAAATAGGCTCTCTTGAATAATCTTTGCAACAGCAAGAAAGTGTTTTCTTAGTGGTAATATCACAACGGTAACAAATACATCCTATGAAGTTTGTTATTTTATTTGTAATCATATGAAACTGTTTACTGATGCAGAAATTGCGGAGGATTGTTTCTTAAGGTATCCGACTACGTTCGGAACCATGATTTTAAAAAAGAGCATAAATGGATAAATTTCATTATATATTTAGTGTCACTTAGAGTAGAATACATGTATAAAATTGTTTTATAAGGACGTTTTGACAAAAAAAATTATTTAAATACAATATTCCGGTAAAAGATTAACTTAGAATAATCTTTTTTCAAAATGTTCTCCTTTTGTGTGTGAAAAATGCTTCTATTATAATAATATTTTACCTCTGTACAGAGGCTCATCTGTGAATTTTGAAAAATTCACATTATTTTCAGAGTTACAACCCATTGAAATATTTATCGGCATTTTTTTTCTTAAAATTTCTTCCCTCTGTTCTCGTAAAACATAGATAAACCCATTTCTAAGTTATATATTTCAAAAATACTAGTTGAGTCTCTGTACAGAAGTCTGAGCTATTTTCAGGCAAAATATTATTATAACAGAAGCATTTTTCGCAAAAGGAGAATATTTTGAAAATCGGTCATTCTATGTTCATTTTTTGTCAAAATATTGTATTTAAATAATTTTTTATTTTAATAATATTCTTAAAACAATTTTATATACATTTTCTTATCTAAGTGACACTAAATGTCAAAAATATTATCCATTTATATGCTTTTACAAAATCGCGGTTCCGAACGTAGTCGGATACCTTAAATGCTTCTAATTTAGTGTTAGTGACAAAAATAAAAAAATATAAAAAATAATAGTTAAAAAAAAGCAAAACAGGATTCATAATATCTTGATCAAATTTCCACATTTTAAATTTACAATGTTATCTTAAACTTAAAACATCCCCCCCCCCTCCTCCATGCATCCTCATATTGCAGCCCGCGTGAAATAACTAACATATGTATGCGACCCAGCAGAAAAAAAATGTTGAGTATCCCTGGTGTAGGCGCTCTCAACCAAGAGTTGCAATATGGTTTTGCATTGCCGTCGCCGATTGTGGTCTCGCATTGTCATACAACAATAGATAGCCAGATCTGAGAAACCCAGAACGCTTTTTTTCGAATTACCTCTTTCAATTTCGATCAGGTTGTCGCAATACCGCGTAGGCACTGCGGCAGCCTGGTTCCAACCTCCAAAAAGTCCACTCAAAAGTAAACGCTTCCTTTGTGTGCAAAGCCCTGAGTTTTTCTTGGAGGGGTTTTTGAAGCTTATAAAGCGGTATGACAAATATCTCAATGAATTTGGTACTTATGTGGAAAAATAAAGTTATGTCTTATCTTTAATGTTTCCTATGTTTTGACTTTCCTACACAATACTGGCCACATTCGATAGGAAAACTTATTTTCCTACTCATCTTCGTACAATAGGCTTAGGATTATAAAATAGAATGTTAAACATAATTTCAAATTAAGTTACAATCTCTTTTATTTTATCATACTACTGGGCTGAAATATAAGAAAAGAAATACAATTTAAAATTTTTTTAAGAAAATGAAAATAATTTATACAAAATTAAAACTGTATAGTGCTATATATATATATATATATATTCTCGTTTGTGATGAATTTGTTTCTCCATTGAGCAAAAATAAAGTCACTGGCAATTCTGAATAATTTATGGACTTAATTGACTTAATTTATTTTGAGATAAGAATAATTTATAGATTGTTAACATAATTTATCTCATTCGCTTAGTAACTTTAATCTCTTTAACACAGTGAACATTCATTAAACACAACAATTACTTAAATTGATATAAATATCATTTATCTTCTGAGATGTATAGTAAAACTTAATTTCTTTAGTAAAATTCTTTAGAGATATTTTATAAGAATGAATGCAAGAGAAAAAAATCACACAAGTTTGCTTTTAACTTGACAAATAATTTAAGTAGTAAAGTAGATTTTAAAGGATTTCACAGAAATCGTAAATTATAAAAATTCATTGTTAGGTAAATAAGAAAATTAAGTATAGGAATTATTTATATCGTGATTAATGAAATATTTTAGCTTTAATTATTTATTTTGTAAACTATTATTTTTCTTTCTTCCATGGGCTGAACTCATGATGTTCACATGATAAATGCTTTCACGTTTCTCCATTGAATTCAAAACTGACATTAGATTTTGTGTGTGTGTTTGTTGTTTTCCTATTAAAATTTAGGTAATATTTCAAATTTGATAATAGGGTAAAGACGTCCAAGTATTAGAATTCTTCAAAATTTTCCAAAATTGAAAAACAAAATCTACTATGCATATATTTTAGAATCACATGTATTTTGATTCCCTATGTGCGTTACTATTGTTGACAAATATGTGTATTTTTCAAAAGAAATCTTCTATGAAAGCAAAAGTTGGCAATATTGAATCACTTGAACTGATTGGCTGTAAAAACAAGATTGCAGCTATCATATGGCTTTGACGTCACATTATTTTAGCCTATTGGACTTTAAAAACACGTATCACGTGAATGTTAGCAGTATGGATAATTATGGATATCATAGTTAAAGTAAATATTTTCCTGCATATGCGTTAAATAAAATTACATATCTTTTATATATGTAATTAAGTCCGAATATAATTTAAGTTATTTCGTTCTTAATATTTTATAAGTAAGAGCCATTTGTAATTCTATATCTTAGATGATTAAAGTTCGTTAAGCTAATCGAGTATTAGATCTCAATAAGCAAAACTAATTCTCAATTAAAAATAATTTTATGAATACTAACAAATGTTATTCAATTACACGTTGGATAAAAGTTTAACTGACTGTATATACAACCAAGTCAATTTATGTCTAACATATAATCATCATACTTTGAAAAAATTCATTAAAAAATTACTTATATTTTTTTGGCAATTACAGTAAATATATACCAGGAAACGTAGCATTTAAAACCATGGGGGCAGTTAATTATTATTGATACTGAGTGACAAAAAAATACGTTTTAAACTATTTTTGAAGTAAAAATACAGAAGGAATTAATTCAAATGAAATGTGAAAAATACACAGACGATTTTATAATTTAACTGAACAAAGAATTTACAAATTAAATTAAAAAAAAACATGATTAAATTAATTAAAATCGACATAGTAACAAACAAAAAAAATATTATTTAAGTAATGCACTTTCTCAAAAACTTTGCTTGCATTTTTTACAAGGAAAAAAATGCAATTTGATGTAACAATCGGAACACTCGAAAAAAATCCCGATTATTTATAATCAATCGATATATTTCTTTTCTAAAATCTCCGATTGTATTTGGTAGAATAAGTAAACTGGAGCTTAGCATTCAAAACTCGTTAAGCCTGTAAACAGTCAGGAGAAAAAGATTGAAAAATAGCTTAAGAATTTAATTTAAAGTAACTAGAGACCTTTAAAAAAAGAAGCATAAATAACATTCTTTTTCTAAAGACGAAACAGAATAAAAAATGCATGGCGGAAAAAAAAAAGAAAAGAATTGTTCTAAAAGTCGTAACTCGAACAAATATAGTCGTTAAATATTTTAATAAACCGCTTTTACGTTTAGTGAAGATTCAAAATTAATGACGCTTACATTTTTCGGCGCTCCGGAGTCATTCTTTTTAAAACCGAGTGTCTTCGAAACGAAGAAAGAGAATTGCAGGAAAGGAAAAAAAAAAGAACAAAAACTCCTCAAGAAATCAAGGAGGCGAGGAATCAATAAGGATTCGAGAAGAAAAAAAAATTGAAAAAAAAAGAATAAATAATAATAATAATAATAAAAAGAAGACTTAGAAGAAGAAATAAAAAAAGAATAATCTTCGAGCCATTGATTACGCTATAGTTTTCGAGAGCGAATTAAGAGAGAGAGAGAGAGAAATTGTCTACCTCGTGATAACTTGACACAATTTAGGAAGTAACATAAACATGAATTTATGACGAAAGAACGCAGTTTAATTTTTATTGTAGTTTTTTTATACGACGTTCCAGTGTAAACGGCTTCTTTCATTTCAAATTTTAACTGCGACCGCTGAAGGCAAAATGGACTAATTGAGTTGTTGTTCAAGCAGATATTAAAATTTTGTCAACATATTGGATTCAAGTAATTTTTTTTTTTTTTTTTTTGTTCTTTTTATTCAAAACCTTTCAAAAGCATTCTTTGAATTTAATTTTTTTTTAAATTCTACTCTAATAATGTATTATATTATTCCACGGAACCGAATTATGTTGTTCTAAGCACAATAAAAAGATTCTTTAGTGCGTGAGTAATTTCTAATATTTTTTAAGTAGAAATCATAACATAAAAAAAATGTCATTTCTTTTTATTTCTGAAATAATAAAATGCCCAGCAATCTTGCTTCATACCAACTTAAGTTGGATAAATTTTTTTTTTATCTCTTTCTTCTTATAAAACAATTTAAATGTGAAATCTTTTTTTTTAAATTTTTTTTTAGCTTCTTAGTAACTTTGTCTTAGAGTAAAACTGTAATAAATTTGATGCGTTTCTCTTTACATCATCTGGACATTACAGAAACGTTTGCTTTATTTTTCCCATAATTATTTTTGTTGTGCCGTAGGTTCGAGCCCTAGAACTACTAAAGTCCTGCTGCGTAGAGGGGCTGAGTCCTGTTATATCTATCTAAGCTCTTAGTTCTCGCATTGGAATTATGTGGAAGTTTGGAGAGTGTAGTGTCAACTCAGGTATTGTTTCGTCACTTGACCTTGGTTCAAAATGATAAGAGACTTGTGACGTTTTCCCGTCACACAGCTGAAAACACTGTATTTTTTGTGGATAGGATAACCGCGTTCCTATGCAAACGTGCATCCGTTAAATAAAGCGAGGTTTGTTTTCTGTCATCGCCCCTGCAACCTATGACACGTTGAGAAAATTTCTCCTCGCTCATAAGCCGGATGTTATTTGAGGATAAAAGGGTGACCACCTCTCTATCCGTCGAGCCTAGAGAGGGTAGAGGAGGGCACCTACGTCATAAACATCGAATTCTGGACTCTAATGATCTTAACAATATTTTTAATAAATTTAATGTATATACGGTAATTAAAAGTTTTGACGTAAATAAGCCTATTATTTAAACTCCCGAATTTCTCACCTCCGCAATTTTTTCTCAAACGTCACAGCCTTCACCAATAGCTTTCATGCTGCCTCAAAACGGGACGTTAATCAATCAATCAAAATTATGATTTAAAAGCTCATTATATCAAATTGATCCCTTAATATATTTTTTTTTCGTATAAAATATTATTTTAAATTATTTTATGATAAACTTATATTTAAGTTAGTATATTTAAATGCCTGAAATTATATTTAATATAAATTTTAAGGTTTTTTCTTTCCATTTCTACTATTAGTTCACACTTTCCCTATATATGTTTATATATCTTGTTCAAATTTTTGATCATTAATAAAAAATACTTTTTATTCACCCACTCAACTTTTAAGACATTTTTTAAACCTGTAGTGGATGACAATTGATGTTAATACAGTTTTTTTCAAATATTAACTCTTTAAGACTACACAGTACCCTAAAAATTTCATTTTTACGGAATTTTTATTTTTTATTTATTTATTTTGCATTTTCTAGTGGCCCATATCATTGAGAAGCTTGCCACGAAATTTCAGATCTGTTAGCAAATTTAGTTTTTAAGATATTTGAAGTCTTATGAGCTATGGTTTTGGTTTCGGTTTCATTTTAAGGCATTTTTCCACTCTTAAATTGAATGAATTAAAAATATTTTTGAGCTTTTAGTTTGAAATGGTTATTAATTCCAATTTTCATTACTAAAATCATTTCTGCTTGATTATGTTTTAAGTTTTTTGGGTTATCACAGAATTAGTTAATTAAGGTTAATTTCATAGCCAATTTTTGCTTTAAAAATAGTTTCTATAACTTAAAAGCTTCATCATTATTTTTTTCCTGTAGAGAAAATGCCATGGTTAATGCGTTTTCAGGTTGCTGTGAGAAACAATATTTCGAAGAGATGGAATACTACTGAAAATGATATACCTAAAAATCTGTCCCCTGATGATTCTGCAATTAAACTTCCGAATACATACAAGTATTCTGAGTTCAAATGTTGCAGATATAACTGAACCTGACTATTTTTAGCTTAAGTTAGTATCATTATTATTTTGTACAGAAATGCTTAGTGTTTCAAAACTTTTGTGAATATATTAGGTTAAGATAAAGCTTAATAAACTGACGTCTTAACAAATTCTATCAATATTATGTAAAAATATATTTTTTGAATTAAAAATATTATTTTCAGTCATATTTAATTAAAACAATGTTTTAATGCAGAACTCGCATTGGAAAATAATATATTAAAAATTAGAGCTTTACGGGCATTATAAGTTTCAGTTTTATGACTTCATAAACTTTAAATGTGTTTTCTCAGAATTTCAATTTTGAAAAAAGGTGTAAGTGTTTTCTAATCCCTAAGGCATTTATCCTGTTCAAGATAAAGCCTTGAATTTTTTTTGTATATAATTCCAAACGTATGTTCTATAAAAGATAGCATCGATTTAGGGCTGAGATCTCTAGTTATTTTTCTAAAAATTGCTAAAGTTGATATTTTAAAAAATTTCGTGTTTTTTCCAGGTTTTTCTAGACAAATAATTATTAAAAACCAACAACGGAATAGATTTTCAAATCCATACTGACTTTTCTTTGTAATAACCTAAGAAACATAAATAACTTAAAATTACTAAAAAAATTTAAAAATTGAGTATTTTATAAGAGTTTGTGAACAAAATTCCTGACTCTTTTAAAATTGTTAAATAATGACTGGTCAAACTGACTTTTTACTTAGAGAATCAGCTTAATAATATGATATACATATAAAACATCAATTATTTTTACTGTAACTGTCTCCAAAAATTTTGTTTGAAAAAAGGTACCCTGTAGCCTTAATTAAATTTAACTAATTACAGTTTAAGAGATATATATATATTACTGTCGATATTATTCCTCTAGATAGCAGCACCATTTGATAAAACCGCTTTTGTTAAATTTCTGAGGAAGATTTAACATGAATAATCACATGCCAGTTAGACGTGAGCACATTCCCCTTTCACACTGGTTTTAAGATAAATTCTTAACTATTAAATTCAACTTCAATTAAAAAATATAATTACAAATTTAATGTGCTTAAAAAAGTTTTTAATTTTAATTTAAAAGGTGTTTTGTTTTTTAATATTGTGATTCTGTCATATGTATATACATATTTACATTAATTGTAATTATTTAATAAAAAGCAACTAAAATAAAAATTTTCTTTGTTGACCAAAGTAGGAGTCGACTTAAAGTCTTTTTTTATTACTTGTTTTGTCTTCCTCACGCAAAATTTCGGTGACACATTCCAATTCCATATATGAGTTCGAAGGTTTTCAATTAATAATAACAACAGTTTTATATTGTAGTGTCTGAGATTGCTGTTGGCGAAAGAATATGGAATGTTGGCGCGAACCCCGAAGCGGCTTCAGAGGGGTTGCTGTGATTTTGAGAGAGATGGTTTTTTGACCCTGGGGAGAAAGTTGTTTGATCGCAAGCAAGGTGGTAAGGGAAGAGAGATGGTCCCTTGTTTTTTGGGCTGGAACTGTGGAATTGTTTTGAGATGAACCTTCGGCGAGAGACCGACGCGCAGGCGTGGTCTGGGGTAAAACAGAAGGTTAGATATAGTCTCTTCAGAGTGGTTTTAACACGACGGACATTGCAGTACGATTTTTATCTGATTGTGTATTTAGATTGATCAATAGAACTGTATTTAATGAAGACATCATGTTAATCAAGATTTAATTACGTGTGCATTGATTGATTTCAGAAGTTTTTATGAAAGAAATAAAATTATGACATATATATACAGTCAAACCTCTATTCAACGAACCTTTATATTAAGAAGTTTTCTATAAAGCGAATTTTTTCCTGGAACCTTGAGCATTACACGATTTTTTTCGTAAAATAACCTCTCTACAGCAAAGTGCATTTTCTATATATATACGAACTTTTTCTTTTGTGATTCAATTTTTGTTCTCCCTTTTTTTAAAGTATTTCTGAAAAAATTTCTAGTGATTCTCTCTTTAACACATAAATCTTGAACTGGTTTTATTATATCCTAATTCGCCGAGAGCAATCGAGTTCTGGACGTTTCATCCGAGAAGTACAACTTGTAACCTCCATTGCCCAGTTCAATAGAAACATCTTCGATATCCTTTTTCAGCCTCAGTGGAGTTTTCTCGTGTTCTAATTATAAAATAATGCATGTGTTTATTATTACATGTATGCTTTAAATAATATATAAAAAATGTCCTTAAAATTCATTAATTTTAGTATAAAATAATTTTCTTAATATTAAAAATACAGTGAATTCTTCGACATTCTTTTTTCTTGCAGTTTTTCTTCCTTTCTTTCTTTTTTGATGGGAAATATATATAAAATAAACAAATATTCATTTAAAAAAAAGGTGTGAAAATTACTTTTTTTTAATATATAGTGTTTTAATTTAAAATTTGATTTATGGGTTTATAAAGTATATTAAAAGAGGAACATCTATATAACGAACTTTTTTCCGGGGTTTAGCGACTTTGTTATATAGAGGTCTGACTGTAATTTCAAATTCTTTTGTCGTAAGAATTAGTAAGTTAAAATTTGCCCAATTCCACTGTCTCAAAACTCGGAATCTCAACAGAATTCCAGAATTCTATCTCGGAATTTGAAGTCCCCAAGAGAAAAATTATACTTTCAGCTATGTTGTCCCTGTCTCGTAAGAAGTTTTAAAATAAAAGAAATTACGCTTAGTTACTTTGGAGCATTATTATCAAGATTATTACAGTTTTTATTTATGTTTCTTTTACATAGTAATAATTTTTAGAGAGTTGTTGAATTTTTAATATACAGCCGGCCCTCTATATAACGAAGGGGCTAAAACCCGGAAAAAAGTTCGTTAAATGGAACATTCGTTATATAGAGGTTCATCTGTTGATATACTTTGTAATACACATAAAACAAATTTTAAATTCATTTACACTATATATTAAAAAAATCATTATTCACACCTCTTTTTAAAATTAATATATGTTTATTTTATATAACTGACGCATCAAGAAAGAAAGAAAAACTGCAAGGAAAACAAGAAACAAGAATGTCGAAGAATTCACTGTATTTTCAATATTAAGAAAATAATTTTTTATAAAATTAATGAATTTTATAAGGATATTTTATAATTTAAAGTATACAAGTAGTATTAAACATACATTATTTTACAATTAGAACACGGAGACACGGGACAACTCCACTGAGAGTGAAAGAGGATATCGAAGATGTTTCTAGTAAACTGGGTGGTGGGGGTTAAAGTTTACACTTCTTGGATGAAACGTCCAGAACTTCATTGCTCTTGTCGAGTTAGGATTTAATAAAACCAGTTCAAGATTTCTGATCACCTTAAAATATGTTGAAGAGAGAATAACTTGAAATTTTTTCAGAAATACTTTAAAAAAAGGGAGACCAGAAACTGAATCACAAAAGGAAAAGTTCGTTGTATAGAAAATGCACTTCGCTATAGAAAGGTTATTTTACGAAGAAAATCGTGAAATGTTCAAGGTTGTAGGAAAAAGTTCGCTATTTAGAAAAATTCGCAATATAGAGGTTCGAATGTATTTTCGCATATTTTCTCCTGAAATAGTTATTACAAAGCTGAAAATATATTCATTTAAACATGGATAGTTAAATTTACATGCCTATTAAATTTATACAGTAACAGCTATCATCTGCTATCAATTGATTTTATCAACAAGTTGTTGAATATAGTGTTAACATTTCATCAGCAGTATCTTCTCCCGTTTTTGCACAGCACTGCAAGACTGAATTCTGTGGAATTTTCCTGGTATTATTTTCATCATTTGCATCATAACGATGAATAGCGTATAAAAGTGAGTAAGTGAAAGTTGTGTTAATATGTTCCTAATGCAACACGAGGGCTTTTGACAACGGGCCTGCTAATTTTGCATCTAGGTCAAGTAACGAGGAAGACATCCGAGACGGCACCTTCATTATCTAACTACCACACTACACCAACAGCATTGAGCCTTGACGATTTGGCGTTCATCAACCTCTGCACATGGCGACTCGAAGGCTTGAATTCAAGACACGCAGATCACGAGTTCGTCACCATGAGCACTAGGCTACCACGACCATGGAGTCAAACATGTAACAGTGACTCTACATTTGATTTGTTTTATGAGATTACAATTGGCAGTGGTGATTTAAGCTCATTTTGGGCCCTGGACGCAAGAGATCTACATGCTAGAGATGGCGATTCTTTCCTAAAAAGATCTATTTTTAAATGGATTCGAATCGTAACCTGATGAATCGATTCACCAAAAAAGTCCAGGTCTAAATGATCGATTTATAAGAAATCGATGTTTTTTTTCAACTCTGCATTTACAATGTAAATATAAATCCTTTTCTATTAAAGCAATAAAGATACCAAAATAAACGACCTCTTATCAGTAAAATCAGGAATTTCTTTTATTCAGGGAATTCGACAATTACAATTATTTTATTACCACATCCAAGTATCAGGTATAAAAGAAGACATTTATTTTCTCTAAATGTATTCGTTACATTAAAAAGTTAAAAAAAATAGATAGTATAGCTTATAGTTCCCAATTCTTAGTATCTAAGCTTTTTAAAAACAACAGTCCGTCAAGTCTACAGGGATCCAAGCGGTTCCGCTGATGACTTGCGATGTTGCCGGCAATCGAAAAAAAGGCGCTCACAAAGAACAGATGATCCCACGATACTCATGTACATCATGGCTTTTGAGTGAACGTGGTGATAAAAAGAGTTTTTTTGTTTTTGTTTTTTTGTTCTTGCCATTAAGGTACAGGTTCATACTTCAGGTGCACAACTGCCTGCGATAAATAGTGTTTAAATTCTTCGTTTTTACCAAATATGCCGTAAATCCTTCGTTTTTACCAATTTTATTGTTTATACCAAAACAGAAATAATCGAATTTCAATTTTCTAGGAAGAAATATCGATTCACTGAATCGATTCAGTGCTAAATATAGTTTTAAAAATCGATTTTTTTGGCCTGAGAAATCGATTTTTCGATTAATTGATCACAGATCACCATTCCTAACCACGACCATGGAGTCAAACATGTAACAGTGACTCTATATTTTATTTGTTTTATGTGATTATAACTGGCAATGGCGATTTAAGCTCGTTTCGGGCCCTGGACGCAGAAGATATACAGGCCTTATTGAGACTGGTTAATCGAAATTTATAACTAGCAAATCTGGTTAAGTCCAGCCTACCCGAGCCCCGCCCCAAGCGCCCAGTGAATAAACCGACTCTGATAATTAAGATTACGAATGTGAATTGCCGTATTCAATTTTTGCTTATTTTTTTTTATTCTGTTGCATTTGTGAACTTATAAGTGTGGGTTAATTGTTTCCTGTTAGAAAAAATTATACTTAATTTACCTTCTTAATAATTGCGGGGACCTTTCCAGTATTTGAAATACAAAACTACGCGTTTAACATTTATTTTTTTCATTAAAATATTAAGTAATTATTTTACACAAGCATAAATGAAACTGTGAGATAAAATGCTTGAAAAAAACAACGTGTTTTTATCGCGATATGATAATCTATTTAAATACTTATGATTAAATTAACAAAGATAAAATAAACGGCATAAACACAGATCTAATCTTTAATAATTAATAAGCAAATCCGAGCATACAATTTAAGCAAATCGCTGAATCAAACAATATATTTAACTAATATTCCTGAAAATAACGTTCTATTTCTTAATAAAATGTTAAGTTTACTGAGAAATCTAGAAATTATTTGAGCTCACAAAAAAGGATATTATCAAACATTTACTCAGACACAATTATCAATTATGTAAATCAAAAAGTCAATCATACGAAAGGCCTTTTTTTTCCAAAGAACAAATTTATTGAACTAAGACTTTATTAAACCTCAAATAAAATAAACGGAAAATCTGCTCTTTCTTAGGAAAAAAAAAATAGAACAGAATCATTTTCAGTAAAACGAATTAAAAGAGAAACACAGTTCAAAGATTACGAAAGCAGATTTCGTCAAAATTTAATAACTCATCAACAAAATTAATCTCTTTTAAGAAGAAAGTTCTTTTTCTTCTTTTTGAGAATAAAAAAAAAAGAAACGCATAAAAGTCTTAAGAACACATATAATTCCCGCCGAAAGAAAAGAAGGAATTTAACCACGCAAAGTACATAAATTCTCTTGACGTCTGGAAAAATATTTCTTCTCGCTCTAAGTCATTATTAATTAAATTTCACAGCCGGATTCCCCTGCTCCAGTTTGTAAAACTTCTTTTTCTGTTAACAGCGAGCGGCAAAAATTTTTCGAGAAAAATATTTGATGATCTTGTTTTAAACATATTCATTTTATCGCAACTCTGTAAATTATTTCATACTTTCTCGGGGTTTTGTTTCTTACTTACTAAACTGCCTGTGGTTGTGATTTTAATGATATGTATATGCTCAAAGAATTTTAAAGCCATTTGTTTCATAAATATTGATATTTAATGCACCAATATTTGCTTTCTTTAATTTGAAGCATGTAGGCTAAAAGAAATTGTTTATTTATATTTGGCAGTTATTTAAGTTCATAGTAAATAAAATTTAATAAGATGTTTGTTATATCAGCTTTCATGATTAAATAATTATGATGCAGCAAAAGGATTCTCTTAAAAGTATACAACATGCTATTTAAAAAAAAGACATACTGATTTTGTGAATAAGGTAACATCTTACAACTCAGCGTTAAAACTTTGCAAACACATTTTGTTAATTATTTTGTGTGTGAAAAGTTAAGGTTGAAAAGAAATTTGATTCTTGTTCTAGAAATTGTGTGTGTGTGTGTGATATGTGAGCAACTTTTTAAACAAAGAACGTTTGTAGCGATATTTACTGCGTATAATTACTATCTAATTACAGTAAGACCCCGCTTAACGCGGGGTATACGTTCCATCAAAGTAGAGGGTAATATGAAACACCGTTAAACGAGGTCATCTCATCATGTAAATAATGGGGTTAGGAGAAGATGGGTAAAAAATTGGTCAGGTATTTTACCATTAAATTTATTACTTATGTTTTTTATAACAATAAAACAAAAATTTATTTCTTACAAATATCGAAACATAATAAACGAATATACATACAAAAATAAATAAAATTCTAAGTCAGTATGTTTACATTTCAGATAATTCAGTGTCTTCTGTATTTCCAATTTTTTGCCATTTTATCAAGAAGGTAGATTGGCTTAATGGCATTTTGCGCTCAATTTCATCGTCAATCCATATAGAAAAGTGGTTTTTCCATTTTTTCTATTGTATTATTTCTAAACGGGTAATTCTAGTTGCAGTTACCGCGATGACTGTATTTTTTCTTTATTCTTAAGAATGGTCCTTATTGTTGAAGTTGCCAAATTCAATGCAGCACCCATTTGAGATGGACGTTCATCAGTATCTAATCTTCTAATCACTTGCATTCTAGTTTCTAGTGAAATTCTTTTTCTTGTTGCTTTATTATTACCAGTCATGATAAAAACTAAAAATCCTAATATTTTTTTTCACCATAGAAATCATTTTATTATATAACTTTATACTTAGAATAACGCCAACAAATATTTGAAACGATAAAAATACTTTCGTAATACACCGCAAGAAAAAAGAAACAGATAAACTGCTTCGGATATCGAAAAGCCTAACACTGCGTGCTATTTCGGGGAATCCCACAATTCAAATAAAAGAGCGTTAAACCGAAACAGCGTTAAGCGGGGTCTTACTGTATATATCTGTAGCTAGTAATACTATATTATCTAGTAATTACTATAGTATTTAAGTACTAAGTAAGTGTAATAATTACTCTATAATTACTAGCTAAGTGTTTCATGATGATGTACGAATATATATTGTTCACCTGTAAGAATGTATTGAAAAAAAAACATTCTAATAACTCTCATCTCTTGGTTTAAAAACCACAGGACTTGAATATCTAAAATTGAAATAGAATTATGTTTTGCACTCCTGTATCCCCTTCCCCCTAAGTGGATTTCCTAAAACTCCATTCTTCGTGGATCTCTACTCAACAAAATGAACATGTATATGAAATTTGAAGTCTAAATCTAACATTAGAAGAACGAAAAATTTTTATCGATAAGCCCCGTAACCCTTCTTTGAAATTCGATTTTTCTGCACTGGTTCCTAGCGGATTTTAGTTCAACAACAACAATTACTAAAAGAAAAATAAAACATGCGTACCAAATTTTATTACTAGAGATCTAGTACTTCGTAAACGGAAATTTCTTTTTATCAACACACCCCAGTTACTCCTCGCTCACTCTTCACTCTATAGAATTCGATTTCAGTAAAAAATCAGTTCAGGATCTCTTCTCACCAAAAGAAACATGCTTACCAAATTTTAAGTATGTGCATCTGACAGTTAATAAGCACGAATTTTTATCTGTAACACCCCATAACCCCTATCATCCCCCTTTCGAGATCTATTTTCGTAAAATCCATTTTTAAAAAAGCTCTATTCCATGAAAGGAACACGAATACCAAATTTCAAGATCTGTAGGTCAAATAGTTTAAATACGGAAATAGTTATCTATAACACCCCTTAAGTCTTCGCAATGCCGTTAGGAGGCCAATTTTTACTAAACCCCATTTGTGGTGGATTTCTACTCCATGTAAGGAACACACCTCCCAAATTTCAAGTCTGAAGGGTTAATAGTTCAAAAGACGGAAATAAATTTATCTCCAATGCCCCTTAATACCTCTCATCCCCCCTTGAGGTTCGACTTTCTTAAAACAGCTTTAAAAAAAAGCGGACCTCTAATTCTTGAAAGAAACGTGTCTATGAAATTTCAAATTTCTAAGTCTAGTAGTTCAAAAACGAAAATATTATCTATATTAAGGTAACCGACTACGTTCGGAACCATGATTTTTAAAAAGCGCATAAATGGATCATTTTCATGATATTTAGTGTCACTTAGATTAGAATACATGAATAAAATTGTTGTCAGGACATTATGACAGAAAAAATTATTTAAATAAAATATTTTGGCAAAAACAAAATAACTTAGAATAACCTGTTTTCCAAATGTTCTCCTTTTGTAAAAAATGCTTCTATTGTATTAATATTCTTCCTGTCTATAGCTCAGTCCTCTGTACAGAGGCTCAACTAGAATTTTTGAAACGCATAACTTGGAAGTCGGTTTATCCATGTTTTACGAAAACTGAAGGGAGAAATTTTAAGAAAATACGCCGATAATTATTTCAAATGGTTGTAACTCTGAAAATAATGTGAATTTTTCAAAAATCATAGTTGATCCTCTGAACAGAGGTCTGAGCTACAAACAGGCAAAATATTATTATAATAGAAGTATGTTTTACAAAAGGAGAACATTTGGAAAACAGGTTATTCTAAGTTAATTTTTTGCCAAAATATTGTATTTAAATAATTCATTTTGTCATAATGTCCTGACAACAATTTTATACATGTATTCTAATCTAAGTGACACTAAATATTATGAAAATTATACATTTATGAGCTTTTTTAAAATCATGGTTCCGAACGTAGTCGGATACCTTAAGTCATCGTAACGCCCCTTGGCATAGATTTTTCAAAATTAGTTCTTAGCTGATATCTTCTCAATAAAAAGAATATGCTCACCAAATGTTAAGTCTGTTGGTCTAATAGTTCCGAAGATATCGTGATGAGTGAATCGCTTTTATCCTTTATACATTTAGATGAACTTCAAAATAAGAGCTTAAAAATGTAAGTAAATAAAGAGATAGAAATAATTTGCTATCATGTGCGTTTCGAAATATATATTTAAATCTGTTAAAAATCATCTAAATGCTTTTTAATGTACCCATTTCATTTTTCTTAAGTAACATTACATAATAAAGTAGGGTAGAGAGATCGGATTTTATTTTAAAGAGTAAAAAAGTTAATATTTTGGCCACATAATTTCTTCGTTGTTTATTGATGATACGGATTAACTTCAGATAAAACGGTACACTTTCTCCAGGAAAAATCATATTTTTCGCTATTTTAATTTTGATATTTTATACACGTTTATTGTTTTATATCGTTTGTTGTCTTTAATATAAAAAGTAAATTTTTTCATTCATTCACTATATTTAGTTATTATAACATCTAATTAATTATTTATTAAATGACATTAGTTACTGTATATATATATATATATATATATATATATATATATATATATATATAT
>BMAV01004073.1:61567-79707 GCA_019973955.1 Trichonephila inaurata madagascariensis
TATATATATATATATATATATATATATATATATATATATATATATATCTTTTGCTACACAAAAAAGGTCAATTATATAAGCATTTTAATTACTCATTTATCGCCTTTCTCTAAAAATTACATTTATTTCAATAATAAATTCAGTCGCGAGTTTTCATAATGCTTATGCAGTTTTTATCCTTGTATCTGCAACGAAAGTTTTAGCCAGTAGGATACATTCCATATTTCCATTGCATATCCCGACTAACATATGGAATTATAAAATAAGATTAAAAAATACTACTGACACTAATATTAAACAAATATATACAGTCGGACCTTTATATAACGAAGTCGCTAAATCCGTAAAAAAAGTTCATTATACGGAAAATTCGTTATATAGAGGTTCATCTTTCAATTTTCTTCATAAACCACAATAAACAAATTTTCAATTCATAAACACTATATATTAAAAAAAGTAATTACTCACACCTTTTTGTAAATTAATATCTATTTATTTTCTATAGCTTGCCTATCAAAAAAAGAAAGAAAAACTGCAAGGAAAGTTACTAGGCGCCTTTATCCACTTTCTGAAGAATTCATTTTTTTCTTTGGAGCTCAAGCACGTATGTTTTGACATTTTTGAGCTACAAGAAACAAAGTTACTAGTGCTACTGATCAACTCTACAAACAAACGGAGACTAGCTCAAAGACACGGTGACACGAGACAACTCCACTAAGGGTGAAAGGGGATTTCGAATATGTTTCTAGTGAACTGGCACAATAGGGGGTTAAATGTTGCACTTTTTGGATGAAATGCCCCAAATTCTACTGCACTCAGTGAGTTGGGCACATAATTAAACCGGTTCAAGATTTATGACACCATAAAATGTGTTAAGAGGGAGAACAACTTGAAATACTTTAAAAATGGGCAGACGAAAAATTGAATCACAAGAGAATAAGTTCATTATGTAGAAAATATACTTTGATATTGGGAGGTTACTTTACGAAGAAAATCGTGAAATATTCTTTGTTCCAGAAAAAAGTTCGCTAGATAGAAAATGTACTTCGCTATTGGGAGGTTATTTTACGAAAAAAATCGTGAAATGTTCTTGGTTCCAGAAAAAAGTTCACTATATAGAAAAATTCGCAATATAGAGGTTCGTCATATGGAGGTTCAACTGTATATATATATTAGAGTTTATATATAAACTTTTCTTTTCTGCCAAAAGAATATTGTGGGGAAAAAGAGAAAATATACTCTTTAAATAATGCAAAATGTAAGTTTGGCACCAAATTTGGAGATACGTGCGTTTGGTTGCCCAAAATTTTGAAGTAGCCAAATTTAGTAAGAAAAAAGGATGGACGTAGAAAAATCCAGAATGACCTAGGATGCACATTTTACGAGTCCAGAACCTACTACTACATTGAAAATATACTGTAATTACTAAAAAATTCTAGAATAAAGGAGATTTTTGAGTGGACTTTTCCTGACTTTGAAAAAAAAAATGTTATTGCCTATGAAAAATATAGCATATTAAAAAAACATCTCATTGTTAGGGAAGTACCAGACACCTTTTCTTTGGAGGTATCGGTTTTTATGAAAAAAAAAAATAGTTTGAAATATATTGAAGAATGTAACAAATGAAATTTACACTATTGCATATTGGTTAGAAGCAGAACATCGCAAAATTTAGAATTATTCCCAAATTATGATGGAAATTGTAAAAACAGCGTGATTTCCGTGGCGTTCGAGATTGTACGAAAATAAACTTTACCATAGTTGTTTGCATTTTAATTTAGATCTCTTAACATTTCAAATAGAGTCTAAAATAAAGCAAAGGAGTGTAACGTTTTCCCGCCTCGCAGCTGCAAGATCGGCTTCCCTAGCATCACGCCGTTTCCATCCACAACTGAACGTCTAAAATATTTCAGGATCCTTTAATCAGACATTGGGATGATAATTAATGGTCATGAGAAAAACAACCCTCCACCTACGAGTCGATTCTTGAGTGAAATTCGAGATGAAAGAAGGGACTGCTTCACCCAAAAGAGTAGAGAGAGTAGTCTGTTTGAAAGACTCGAAAAAACAATGTGGTTGCCTCTCCTTCACCAACAACTAATTCTGTAGAATGGAAATACTCCTCAGTTTCAAAAACTTGTATTTAAATGTAAATATTGTAATAAATAGTTGTAGAAGTAATAATCCATAATTTATTTTCTTAAGTCTCACGCTACTCATCCATTTTCCTAAATCGTCACAGGAGCAATTTGGCCAAATGAGAAATAAATGAGCTAAAAATGAGAGCCAAACAATCAATATAAATTCAACTATATTTTATTACAAATGACACTTGACTGCTTACTCTTTTGAGTCACATAGAACTTAGACGTTACGGAGACGTTACAGAGAACTTTCCAAAAATAGAGCGATTGCTTGAAGATTTTAATAGAGGAACTGAGAATATAAATAAAAATATTATCAGATAATTATTTTGTGAAGCATTTATTTAAAATGGAAATATAAGTATAAACTAAATTATATATATGTGTAGGATATCCCATTTGTAAAAGGTTAAATCAAATCCTTTACCGAGGTCGGCAATTCTAATCAAAACAGTATTCCCCATCAACGCCATCTAGCGTCCCTTTAAAAAGGCCGACATCAACCTTTTTCGGGAGAGGCCCACTAACACCCATCGGAGAAACGTCGTATTTCGCGCGTCAGCTCCCTTCGTCCATGTCAGGCGGTAAGTCTTAATAGCACACCATAATGAGTTCTATTTAATCTCAATTGCCTTCCTTAAAAAATAATGTGATCTAACTTTCCTATTCTTTCGAAATATGCTTATCTAACTTTCTTATTCTTTCGAAATATGCTTATCTAACTTTCCTATTCTTTTGAAATATTCCCCATGTAAATACTCCCCTATAATTCGTAATAAATTATTTAGTTTTCAAACAGTTTCTTTCTTTAACTATGTTGTCTATTTTATTTCAAAAATAACTAATACACCCTAAAAACCCCTAGACACCACGCCATAAAAACCCCGCCGTCTGAAGAATCCAATCTTTTGGAAGATTTCGATTGGATTCCCACATATATAAAATCTGTACTTTTCCGTTTCGCCGGCGCAGGCGTTGCGATAGCGTTGCCAAAAAGGATACAACCGACGCCAAACGGAATATTCTCGCTGGTAACCTTTTACCACTACATTTTCAAAACAGGTCATGTTTTTTTACGGATCAGTAACGTCTGTTGGTACCTTGTATACTTCCACTATAATAGCTTGTCGCGCCTCCTACAACTTATCACTTCTACGACTTCACTCATACTGAGCGACCTTACCAGTTGTCCAGTCGTAAGAAAGTGCTTCTTGTGACATTTGCATCTTTGTCATAAGATTCTTTAATTCTGAAATCTCTTGATAAATTGTTGATATTGATTACCTATGTTCATCATTATAAATCTTTGTTTGTTTTGGATTAAAGTTCATTTTCCTCTCATTGAACTCTATCGACGTTAATGTTATTCCTGACATTCCGCTGCATATAGGCCTACCGCGCCCTATTTACAACATCTTCCCCACAATACATCAAAAATGGATGAAAAACATGAGAGAACTATTATTTATTAATATTTTGTATGTGTATTTTGTGTGTTGTCGCCAAAAACGCGAACTTGGCAAGATTTGTGCCGATGAAACGGAAAAGTACCGAAAAGAAGAAGTTACTCATTCTACGATGGAATTGGAATGAATTCGAATAAATATTTAAACTCATAATAGCAATGAGATTCATTTCTCAACTTCGAAAAAAATGGTATTTAATTTCTTGAATATTAGAAATAAAATGTAATTTAGCATGCAAATTACAATGAAACAAAATTTTGTGTAAAATTAAGAAATAATTCTGAGAAATTGAAAGGAATTATTTAGAACTAGCGATTGTGTAGAAATTAATTCCTGGTTCAAAAATCATATATAGAATAGAGTTGTAATGCAAGATTCGTTATCTGAAGACGCAATAAGTTGAAAAGTCGTTATAACGAAACTAAAGCTCTTGGTAGGAATTATTACAGAACACAAAACCACTTGACTATTAAGTGGCTATCAGAAATAACGATAAAAATATAAAGTGGCATAACTATTATCAAGGCATGCCCGAAAAGTAAATAATATAGTTTTATCACAATCAAAATTTTACGTTTATATGCCTAGAAAAAGTAATCAACTATGAATAATGTAACAATTTTACATTTTAGAAAAAAGTTTATCAAACAGAAATGAAATAATTTTACCATTTACACAAATATTTAATCACGAGATACTCTAAGAGTAGTAAATTAAAAAAGAAAATATATTGACTATAACATTTTTCTAGTACTGTTTAGATCTTCTATAATAAAAGCAAATAATTATATGAATATTTATGTAAGTGTTTGGAGCTTTGAATTTTCAATAACGTTTTGTAGTTATGGAGAATACTCACCGCATTTTCTTGTACTAGTCTAGTTGAACAAGTTATTTATGGCAGGAGAAAGAGAAATATATTCAAGCTCCAAGAAATTCTATTTACTTCGAAAAATATACATCAAACACAACAATACAAACAAAAATAAGATTTGAATCAACAATCAATAAAAAGACTCCTCTGTGGTTGACATGTTTGCCAGCCGATTTTGTATTTCGTAAACAGAAGTAAAATATTTTAAACTGGCAACACACACATGCAGTACACATAAATATACGTTTGTCGTTATCTTTTATGTTTATTGAAGAAGTGGAAACACCATAGAAGTTAAACATCAACTATGTGAATGAATGCAACATGAATGGTAAAAAATATTTAAAAACATGTAATATAAAAAGAAATTTATAATCAATTCCTACTTTGAATGGATGAATAGAAAGTATTTTATTAACGATTGAAAATTGGAGTAGGATTTATATAGAGAGAGGGAGAGAGTGAACTAATAGTAGGAATTGAAAAAAGAGCAAGATTTTTATCTGCATTGTTGTAACAATGAGCACCCGGTTTGGCTGAAAAACAGGTTTTCGTCGCCAACTTTTGTCTTTGTTTTAACAGTTGCATTGTTACAATAATAGAGCTGAATCTAAGTTTACGTCAAAAACTGATAATTAACTTAATTCAATTCAATTAATTAATTAATATTTGAAAAAAAACTGTACTAACATTAAGTGTACTAACATCATTAACTACAAGTTTAAGAAAACTTAATTTGAACTTGATTGGATAAATAGAAAGTATTTTATTAACGATGGAAAATTTGAACAAGATATCTATATATATATATATATATATAAATTAATATATAGAGTGAGTAAGCTAATAGAAGGAATTGAAAAAATATTGCCTTAAATTTCAATAGTCATAAATACAAAATTTATAACCGAGGAAATGTAATAGTAAATGTAACGCATTCCGCTCTGCTAGCAGCAGAAGAAAAAAAATTCTTCTTATTTCAGATAAAATATGCAGTACTCTATAATAAATGCTGAATATGATGGAAAATTAATATATTTTGCCCTAATAGAGGAATTAAACTATAAGAAAAAATATATTTTACTTTTGATTTACTCACAAGTAAATACAGCGAATAGCGCTGGACATGAAACTGAGGGGGACTAGAATATTTTATCGTGTTAAAGGATATTGAAAAAAAAACATATATTTAACAGAATGAGGTTGATTCATGTGACGTCATAGTCACATGATAGTGAAAGCCACGTGATTCTAACCAATCAATTCAAAAACTCATGCGACGTCATAGTCACACGATAAAAACTATCTTGTGTTTCCAACTAATCAGTTCACGCGCTCCGGTGTTGCCAAGTTCTGCTCTTTGCAGAAACTTTCTTTTAAAAAGTACATATGTATACAAAATGCATTTTATTTAAAAGTATAAGCATAAAATACGACTTTTTTTTTTTAAATTTAAGAAAATCTTTTTGAAGAAATATTTTTTCCTCTAACATTTAAACATCTTTAACCAAATATGAAATTTGAAATTTTATCTGAGTTTTACACAAATAGAACAACAAGTACAATTAGTTTAATGTTTGTTTTGAATTCAATGGAAAACACGTGTTTGTTTTTATCATGTGACTTCATGAATCAAGCCCATTAAGTTTATTTGAGTACATTTTATTTATAAAAATGTGTATAAAAAATTTCCGTAATTTGGTCTCTTTTTTTAATTATTGTTGATAATATTGAGTTATCAATATCAAAATTTTTACAGATTTTCGTTTTCGGCTTCCGTTTTTGATCAACACCTTTACGAAGCTCCATCTTTATTTTAAGCAAAACAAAAGTTTGCTTTCTTTTTAAGCCCTTTACCTTTGTGCTCGTAAAAAAGGGGGAGGGGGGAACGGGAACCAAACTTTCTGATTTTTACTCACACTGCGATGTACTCGACATCGAATTCCAAAATCAACTGATTAGCTGCTTTGTGTGGTCTTTGTAACGATAGAGCAGTACTTCTCAAACTTTCTACACATTCACCCCAATTTTCAATCATAATTTTCATCGCACCCCCCTCCATGCAATATCTTTCTATTGAATTCAATAATAATGTGCTTTGACGTAAAGCTACAACACGACTTTAATTATAAACCGTACAAATTATCAAAATAAGTATTACATTTTGTATATAATTTTATGACATACCTATAGGGTCATTGGCAATTAAGCTTGTTCTTAGCTTAGTACTGCTAAATTAATAATGAAACACACCGTGCAGTATCGATACATTTATAAGTGTATTATATCAGTATAAATGTGTATTTAATTTTTTTATTATGTCTGAATGTATTTTGTTTTGTTTCCTTTTACTAAATTAAAATTTTTTTAAAATAATCTTTTGTCTTCGATTTTTCGATATACTCGCACCCCCTTGTAGAGTTATCACGCCCCCTAGGGGACCGCGCCCCACAATTTGAAAGACACAGCGGTAGAGGGTGAAAGTAGCTTATACATATATTTAGATGAAATAATAGGGTTCACGTCACAGGCTATTTTCTGAGGGTATTTGAAAGTCCCAAGTTAACTCCTTTCTACGAAACATCCGGACTTTCTACGAATCTCGCCTAACGTGGCTAGGTTTTCGGTATTTAAACTTATTAAAAATAAAAAAGTTTAAATTTAGTTTATAAATTAACAAGGTGCATCATCGGGCATTTAGTGGGGTTATAGTAGTTTGAAGTTGCCAACATTCTCTATATACGAGCTTGCTAAATAAATAAAAAATATATCCAAATGCATTAAAATCTCAAAAAAACAATTTAAAATCTGAGATTTTCGCCGCCTTAATTTGAATATTAAGAGGCAATACTAAAATCTTAAGAAATATAAGTATATAACGGAACTTAAACACCAAAAATGAACAACAATGCACTCAATTTTAAAATGAATACATCTAAAAGCATTACAATTTTTAAAAATTTAAAATTTCAAAAAAGTTAAATTTCCAACATAAGGAAATTCAAAATGGATGCCCTCACGATAAACATAGCGGACTCAGTACTGCTTTTCATAATCATAATAAACTCAAGAAAATCTATTATATAATTCGAAAAATGGATATTTACCTAAACAAATCGAATGAACTAGAAACACATCCTCGAGTAGTAACACAGTATTTTAAAACTTTATCTTTGAAAATGCTAAATGATGATCTTTAATGAATGATTTCAATAAATACAATAATAACACCATCTGTGTACAGATAAAGAGGTAGTTTGTATAAAAAAGAAAAAAAGTAGAATGTTTAGAATGCATTAAAAAAGAAGCACGTAACGTTTTTGTAAATTTGTAATTTAAATTTAAAAAACAGTCATGCTAGTATTTCTAACATTTTAAGTAATTACCTCATAAAGACTTTATTTAGTTATGTATATATATCCTGTCACCAAAACTGCCTAACATAAAGCAATTAAAACAAGTAAGAGGTTTTTGAAAAGACAATGAAAATCACTTAACACGAAACAGAAGGACCTGAAATATTTTTCGTGTTAAAGGAGATTGCAAAAAACCTTCATATGTTCAACAATATTAAGTTTATTAGAGTACATTTTATTTACATAGATTTGCATATATGTAAGCATTTAATAAAACTAAATGAAACAAATACATTCACTAAAACTTAATGAAATTTTATACAAAATGTTCAAGTTACTTTAAAAACAAAACATTTATTGATTTTTGGAAAATAATCTGATATTTTTCATTGCATTGTTATTTTTGGCATCTAATTGTCAGCAAATACCAACACATCACTTAGCTATTCATTTCAACATTACAATGTGCTTCTAAATAACTTTTCAAGATGTGATGTTCCTCATTTCGGATGAGGTGGGAACAGGAACTGCGTTATTCATTTCAAATTCATCGTCGGAATATGCATCACTGATATTTGTTGAGTTCTTTGAACAAATTCCAAAATGTCTTTGTCAGTCATATATAATTTTAGTTTTACATACAATATCATCATCTGTTGCAACGAATTCTTCCGAGGATATAGTAGAACAATCCGATATAATACAGTTACTTTCTCAAATATTTCATTAAGTGTTCATTCCCAGAAGCAAAATTTTTTGTGTCAAGCGATTTTCATTTCGTGTTAAGAGGGAAAATACATAGTAGTTTGTCAGGACCGTTGTATTACTTCGTGTTATCCGATATTCCGTCTTGTTAAACGTATTTCACTGTATACTGAGCAAATAAATATATGCAAGTTTCCTTTGATTTATCGTTGTTGAATTAGCATACAAAATAAAATTTACAAGTTAAGGTAACACAGATTATTAATTCGCTATTTTGCAGTCTAAGTGTCCTGGGTTACCCTATTTTTAAGGTGATTGATTCAGCAATCAATCAGCTTACATTTTATGTAATAAATATCAACACACAAATCAATTGGTAGCTTACTGATCATGCCTATTAATACTAATGTTAGTTGAAACCAATTGTAAGGTATGGAAAAAGAGTTTGAGGAAAACCTACTTCTGTAAAAAACCGTGGTGGTGTGATATCTATATAAACCAGTACTAGTTATCAAGCAAAAACGATCGTTTTGGTGTGATCACTAAAGTAATCGTTTACGGAACAGAAGGTGCTCAAATTGAATCTTCCTTCCTTCATTGGTGACCCTCGCCGTACGAAAGAACCGCCCCCTTTGTGCGCAGCAGTCCTAGCGCCATTTATCCACCGTAAAAGCAACCAAGCCGTCAGACATATGACGCAATTAAGCCGTCACACAAAGCCGTTTCACACATGACGCAATTAAGCTGACACGCATGAATGACGCAACCAACAAAGTGACGCAACTGCTCACACGCTCGCCACGAAAATGGTATCGTTCGTTTGCTTATTCGCCAAATCACTGGCATGGGGGTAGTGTGGTGGTGTGATATCTATATAAACCAGTACTAGTCATCATGCGAGGATGATCTTTTTGGCGTGATCGCTAAAGTACTCATTTTTGGAACAGAAGATGCTAAAACCGAATCTTCTTTCATTCAGGACCTTTGCACCGATTAAATACAAGTACTTGCAAGGAATCATTTACAATTCTTCACTTTGGAGCAGTAGAAACTTAGACGAAATATGACTGAGAGAGAAAGGGTAAGATACAAATTAAATATTTCATAGATGAAGAAAAATAAATATGCTAGATTTGAAACGACAGAGAAAATAATTAAGGAAGGATTTTCAACGGCGAATCAGTTTTGCTTTAATCGTCACTGAATTAATTAAAAGTATAATTAGTTCTTTTCAGCATCAAAAACATGTAACTGAAAAATTAATTTATTTGTACTGAGAGAGACTGTGTTCTTAGAATCGAACATGATGTGCTGATTAAAAGATTGACGAATTATACGCAATATCAAAACGTATCTTTGTAATTTACTAGATTAACAACAGCTGTTTTTATATTATTTTTTCACGTACATAAACATGAATATATGTATAGTCTTCGGATAAAATTTTCAATTAATAAAAACCTTGCGAAAAATGCATGTGGGATAATTAAATGTCTTCATTTTCATTGTAAAATACGCCTGGAAAGTTAGGTGCTAGTAAATCATCGAAAATAGATTAAGTTTAATAGCAAACAATGAAAACTTATTTTTAAATAAGAATTCCCAAAATAAATTGTCTCAACGCTTCAAATTAATTTGACTTGTTAAGTTAAAGCAAATTTTCCTTATAAGAAATTCATTCTAAGTGTTTTAGTATTTTCTGGTACTTATGAGATTGTGAATATAAAGTGAAAAAACCATTTAACATGAAACTGAGGGGAAGTGAAATATTTTTTCGTATTAAAAGATATTGCAAAAAAAAACCCAACATATAATTAACAAAATTAAGTTTATTAAAGGGATATATGAATTAAATTGTTTTGAAAAGTTATAGTTAGCAAAACATAGTTATGGTTAAAAATTTCCGTTTTTGTCCTCTGTTTTTTGTAAATAGCCTTAAGAAGCTTCATTTTCATTTTAAGCGAAATATCGGGTTGCTTTCCCCTTGAGCTTTTTAACGTTGTGTTTGCAAAAAAAAAAAATTCTTCTAAAAAAGAAAAAGAAAATAAAGTGCGAGCCAAACTCACTGATTTTTAATCATACTGCGATGTACACGTAACTGAATTCCAACGCCAACTGATGAGAGATGAGATATATTTGCGTGGCGTTTATAGGGGTGGAGGGTAAAAGAAGCTCAGATTAACCAAATTAGTTGGTGTCACAGGCTATTCTGAGGATATTTCAAAGTAAACTTATTGTAAAATTATGAGAAAAAAAAGACAAATATTTTGTCATGAATGAATAAAAAGTTCTTTCACTGGAAAGAGAGTACACTTTTCATAAGCCTTTAAGTTAACGTACTGATTACTACTAATTTGTTTTCTCTTATTGGTAAATATTTTCATGAAAATAGAAAGTTTTCCGTAAAATATGAATACTTTTAGATAGCTCATTTTGTAGCAAATCGAAAATTCTATTAACTTAGAAATCACATATTTGAACTTCGGGCAAAAAATCACTTGCAGAATATAAGAAATTTTTTTAAAATATAATTCATAGAATTTTCTAGAAATAGTTATTTTACCCTAAGAGATTTATGATGAGTATAATATAATTTATCTATTGTGATCATAGATCGTTGTTTTATTATTCATTACGTTTTTGGTGTTCTTTATATTTTTTATCAAATTGAATTATCATTGCTTGATCACTGCTTAAATTTCCCATTTAGGTTGTTATTAATTTTTCTGTATAATCAAATAAATCGGATTTAAAAACATAATTTAAATAAATTATAGTTTAAAAAAACTAAAAAACACGCTTTTATAGTTAATTGAACTAAAAAGTAAATAAAATAATTTTAAACATTAGAATAAAATGATTAACGAGAAAATTAATGTCATTGTAGTAAAAGCGAGGAATGCTTGATATCAGTTATTATAATTTCTTACTAGTTCTATTCTGAAATGCAGAGTTAGTGTAAAAATGTAGTACAAAGCACCCCACATTTTTACCACAATGACATTAGTTTTCTCCATAATCATTTTATTCTTATATATTAAGAATTATTATTTACTTTTCAGTTCGAATAACTATAAAACCAAGTTTTTTTAGTTTTTTTCGACTGCAGTTTATTTATCATTTTTTAGTTCTATCTACAATAAAAGCATGTCTTTAATTTTTTAAACAATAATTCATTCACACTGTGATTCACATTCACATCTTATAAATACGTTATTTTTTAGAATCTGGAATATACATTGGCATCTTATCAGTGCGTCAATACGCCTTAATTTGCAAAATATAGGATCAGTCAACTAAAGGAAATCTGGGAGAACTAAGTTTGAAATATTAATTGCGGAAGAAGGTGTAAAGTCAATGATATTTTTTTCACTAAAAAGATCACTATTTATATTAACCACGACAGTTTTCGCCTTAGGGTCATAACAATCTTTTAGTTGCCAAATCATGAAATAGGAAATCGTTAATCCTGATGATCCTGATCAGGAAAATGTAACAAGATTATTAAGTTCTTGTATTGTCATCAGTCCTTGACAAGTGAGCAAATTTTCGAATTAATCTGACATTTTAAAATGATTAAAAATCGAGTTCAAAGATTCCGTTACATACAGGTGAAGCTAAGAAAAGCGTGTTAAAACAGGCATTTTTACATAACTGTGTTCTATTACAGATCTACGTTTATCAATTTTTTACATAGTAGTGTTTGTCTCTTACGATTTGAATAATAGGAATTATACGCGCTGAAAATTATATTTCATTATTTATAAATTCATCTTAAATAACTAAGGTTTAAATAAACATCAGATTACGGGGATAAAATTTAACTTCACACTAGATTACTCACGTTAATCCTCTGACACTTTAACTCCAAACTATATTCACATTATGAGTCTTATTCTCCAATCATAAGTAGCATAAAAGCTAAGAGAAAAATGCATGTAATATCACAGACTTAACCCCTAAAAAGATAGGGCATTAAAACAAAAATCTAAGCACACAATCCGTTTCATTACATCTTCGCAAAAACCAAAGCAGATTAAGTTGCTTTTTAATTTCTTTTTCTCCGGAGTAACACAATCTCTTTCTCCTGTGGGTAAAAGACCCATTTTCTTTCGGGGGAAGAAATAATCTAAGCGTAACTCGAAAAAGCAGTTTTCTCGTCAGATTTATGATTAAGTGGATGGCAACGTTATTAAGCGAACGATTTTTACTTATTTTACCATCTCGACGGAAAAGTTAAAGCTGAAACTAATGGCCTTGATGTAAAATTAGGATGGTTATAAAGAAAGAAGGGAGAGGGATTTATATCTCCCGGTTGAAAGGATTTTCATTATTTTTCGTTCGATATATATAGTTAGGTTTAAATGATATATAAAATTGCTTAATAAGAAAGTTAATTGTGAGATTTGAGAAAGGGATTACTCGTAATGCGAATGCGTGAGGAATTGAGTAATTCGGCGTAATAATTTTCTATTTATGATGAAGAAATAAATTAAGGTGTTATGAGGTGACCTTCATTCTTTTACTTTGATGGTTACGATTTTATTTCGTTCTGTCTATTTTATTTTTATTTACAAAACACCCACTTTTAGTTCCCAAAGATCTTATTTAAATATTCTAAAATAAGTGAGTGAGAGTGTTTTAGTGTCACACTATAAGGCAAAACGCGGAGTACTGACTACGGGTCTCCTAATTTTGAATCATGGTCAAGTGATGAAAATGGAAGCAAAGTCATAGAAGTGGCACCCCATCCCTGAACTTCCACAGTACGCCAACGGGAAGACTTTTTGATACCATATGTATCTTTCATCAGCTACTCTACGATGTGAGTTTTCAGGTGCCACTTTCGCTCGAGCTCATCAGTAGCCGGGCATAAGTCCACGACCGTGCCCACTAGGCTACCGGAGCCCTGAAATTAAATACTAATTTCAGATTCATGAATAGTTAATTTTTGATTTACAAGTTCATTTTGGATTACATTGATGAATAATCTAACATAAAATCAATAAACAGAAATGAGTAATATTAAGATATCGGAACACATTCGGAGTACTTTTTGAAAAAAATAACATATTTAAATATTATAAAGGCTTTTTTAAGACTCAATACTAATAAATACTAATATTTAACCAACAATATTTAAAATAAATTGCCCAAATTTCACAAAAATAACAATTATAAGGGAAATTTTAGAAATATATTTTTAAAACTTCAAAGCAATTAGAGAAAAAAAAGTAATAAACTGATATTAACAAAAGTATTACCAAAACAATCTAGATGCATGTATCCAGAGAGTGTATCAAAATTTTAATGTTTTATTAAAATTTGAAAATTTTACAGCTGATTGAGTAAATATTATAAGAAAAATCACATTCTTTATGAGACCACTATTTAAATAACAAGCCCTAACTCAAAAAATATTTTTACAATAAGAAATATTTTAATACATTCCTTAGAAAATAGCATACATATCAGGCTCGAAAAGTTTTACAGAAATACATTTGTAATATTTTGAGTAATCAGACTTGCCATGATGGGTTTCGAACAATTTAAATTCCCACATCTGGTAGATCAACGATCCACTTCCGGTTTTTCTAACTTAATAAAATTGATTGAAGCTCGGTCTCTAGGTAGCGCAGAGTATGTTTTGTAAAGCCAAAAGATAGTTCTATATTCAATAAAAAAGAAAACAAAAATATCTGTTTTGACCGAATTTGGTCATTTTCAACGTGTTCGGATACCTTAAATTTTAGTTTTTGAATGACAATCATTAAACTAAATTATGAAATAAATATGCCGCCCATCCGGTAAAGTGGTTACTGATGCTGACTGCCGTGCCGTAGAACATGGGTTCGAATCCCGAAGAAGACATGGATGTATGTAAATGTATAGTGCCTTTGCGGCATGGGGGTACTCTTAATAGCCGTCGAGCCTCAAGTCCTCTCGCGGGGTTGGTGGAAAGGGAAGAAAGGAGGGAAACCCTGTCCATCCCCGGGTGTTCTCTCTCAAAATTGGGATGGAAACGAGTCAAAACGTACTGTCAACTGCATGGTGCTTAAAGCAATCAACAGGCGTAACGGCCCTTAGCCGTGCTAAATTTTGTGGGCCTCAATCTGACACATGTCAATCAGGTGGCATTAGTTACAACAACAACATGAAATAAATATTGTTTCTGAAATTTTGGACTCTTTTGGTTTCTCTATCGAAAGAGTATTTTAATCAGAAGGATCGTTTGTGAGCGAAGAGAAAATGTGTGCTCTTCATTAATGCTAAATGAATGAGATTTTTTCAAATCCTATGAAGAGTTGCCAGTGTTGAGGATCCATACTTGAAGAAGAATCAGGAAGAGTTTCGAGTGATTATTGAATGAGATAGTACTAGAAGCGTCTACAAAAGTTTCACTGTTCAAAATACAATGCAGGGAAGCAACATTGAAGTCAAACATTTGACAGCGACTCTGCGTTTCATTTACCACATGCTAAATTGGGATTACGGACTTGAATTGCTGCGTTGAAGTTTGTGTGGTTTTTAAATATGTGCTGATATGAATTAAATTTCGTAATGTATTTTATTAATTTCCTATTAACAGCTCATTCTGTTGCACCTGTTAAAAAGTTAAAGCATAAATTTGCCTGTTAATTCCGTCGGATTTGCCTGCATTTTGTAAATAAAATCCTAATGTTTAGATGTTTTATATTTATCTGCTCTTCTGTATTTTCTTAATGAAGAAATATCAAATTCGTTCGTATGATCTTATTTCCCAATCTCAAAATGACGGCCCTGAATCTAATGTAAAAAGAATACGAAATTGTTTTTAATAATCACATTCAACTAAAATTATTTATATTTTTTTGTTTCTCTCTGTAAAATGTACTTTATCGAAATATAAGAGACACAAGAATCACTTATTTGAATTAAAATTACAGATAAATCCACTTATGTACAATAAAACGGGAAAGCAGAATGAAAAATACATTTATACGTAAATAAGTTTCCAGAATATATTTATTAAAAGGTTTTTAAGAGAAATAAAAACAAAACAAAAAACTGCACTAGATAAATTTATAATATTTTTCGATCTCAAATTCCTTATGTTGGCGTGATAGTTTTGGTTTTATTAACCGACATCTTAGTTCTCCAAATCATGAAAGCGGAAATATTAAAAATAAACTTATGTATAAAAAAACTGCAATGAAGAAAAAAGAGGTTTTGAAGACTTTATTACAGAAATCATTTTTTAAAAGAACTTTATCGCTTTAGCAAAAATAAATCTAAAGTGACCCAAAATAGATTCAATTTAATGCTCAATTTACTTTGCCATCAGGCAAAGTAAATTACATTCATACAGACAAAAATCCCTCTATCCGCCTACAGAGGATCAAACAATTATTTTGACATACTTCGCCCACCACATTCTTAATATAGAATATTCATAAGACCAAATCAATAAACGCAAGTTTTCGTTTTTTGTCATGCTATTTCACTTACTTTTTTGGAATTTTAAACAGTTTTTTATTATTCTCGATTTTCCATGCGGTCACTTGAAGTTTTTATTACATTTCACTATGTTTGATTTCTTTTCTTCGAATAAGTGGGCGTTCTTGCGTTCACAGGTAATAACTTAAATCTAATTATTTAGAATGAAGTTCTCTATCGTCGGGAACAGCAAAATACGGGTATCTATTATTTCCTAAAAACTATTGATCCACATATTTTTCGCAGATATCTCGTTGATTGTAGTCAAACGAAGACATTGTCTAATTGCAACGGGTTTTATTCGGGTTTCCTCTATAATCCTCTTAGAGAAAATACTCTTCTTAACTGTGATTTTTAATTGAAAACCGCTTTCCGTAGAGAGGACTTGATTTTATGTAAATGCAAACTTCTATTTAAGTGCTAGTCGGAGAGTAGGCTAGGTGATGGGGTACCAGCGGGAGGGCTTAAAACTTAACAAATTTTACGTGTTTTAGCCACCTCTACACAATCGGTCTTCAGTAACACCAGGATTCGAACCCGTGACAAGCCAGCCACGAAGTGACTATAACATCGGTGACTCATAGCAAATAAGACAAAAAATTTCACACCTGGTTGGATTAATAATACACAAATCTCTCCAGTTCCCCCCCCCCGATGTCATTTGGAAGAATCAGCATGTGTATTAGAAAAATATGTGACAATATCATTTTACACAAGATATAAAAATGCTCTATATACTCCCTATTAATATTAATTTAGTATGAGATTATATGTATATCACATGTTTTATACAAAGTTAACTCTGTCAAAAAGTCTTTTAGAACAATTTTAAAAAAAATTGCTTGTATTTCTGAACCTATTTAAAACTCTTAAATTTATTGCCATTCATGACAAATGTAATTAAAAGCGTAATAACTGCAATATTCACAAAAAGTAATGATAGGAAATGTGTTTTGTAGATACTAGCATTCAGTCGAAAACTAGTTCATATTTACTTCTAAATAATTTTATACAAATAAATGTTTCAAACAAAAGAAATTCATTGATAAATAAATAAATACAACCAATATAAATAATTAATATAAATTAATCATTTGTAATTATTGCACACACATAAATTATTTCAATACAAATGATAAAAATTTAAACAAAAAGATGTACAATAAAATCAAACAGATAATTAAATTCAATAATTTTTTTAAGTAAGGTGTATTCAGGTGTATTTCTTTATATTCGTATTTCAAAATAAATTAATTTTTATGAGTTTATTGTATTTTGCAATCTAATATAGAAATGTATTCATCCCGGCATTAAAAAAATAAAGACATAAATTATATGTCAGGGATAGAAAAGTGAACCCCTTTTATACATTATATTTGAAACAATATATTTCACATTTTGAGTCATTTTCTTCCGAGAAGTTATTATATAATTAGAATAAAGTATATTTTTACATCGAATTTCATTTTATTATATTCTTTGACGTTTCCTAGCAACATAAAAAGAAACGATATTTCGTTATCTTTTAATCGTAAAATTAATTAAAGAAAAAATTATTCTAGTTTTAAAAAAATTGTTCTGAAAATTGTAATTATTATCGAATAATAATTTTTATTTTATGTGGCAGTAACAATTGCTAGAAAAATTATATATATATATATAATCAAAAATTAACGAATAATTGTATGAGTGTTTCTTTTTGTTAAATATATATTTATTTTAAAAGCATTATAAAAATATAATATAATGATAGAAATTTTAAAAGATTTTTTCTAAACTACTGAATTAAGACGTTTCGAATTTTTAATAATAATTATTTCTGATTTATTATTCTATGCTTCGTTATAATTAATGATCAAAATTTTTGATAAAAATAATATATTCTAGTGTTCTTATGAAACATATTTAATATTAATAATGAGTAACGTTTTTGCATACATAATATAGTATAATCCTATTATATATTTTTCCATAATTCAGAACTTCATTAGAAACAAATAAGTTTTGATTACTTTCGATTTTTTATTACTTATGCATTTAAGGATCCATTTAAATTCTAAAAAAATATATATATATTTTCTAAGCTATTGGTGTTTAAATTTAAGAGTTAACTTTTAGT
>BMAV01004073.1:82229-92942 GCA_019973955.1 Trichonephila inaurata madagascariensis
TGTTTTGCTTAAAATGAAGATGGAGCTTCGTAAAGGTGTTGATCAAAAACGGAAATCTGTAAAAGTTTTGATATTGCTAACTCTATATTATTAACAATAATTAAAAAAAAGAGAGAAAATTACGGATATTTTTTATACATATTTTTATAAATAAAATGTACTTAAATAAACTTAATTCTATAATTTAAGCAATTAAAATGTTCTAGTCCCCCCCCCCTCAGTTTCGTGTCCAGCGCTGTTCGCTGTATATACTTTTAAGTAAAATATTTTTTCTTATAGTTTAATTCTTCTATTAGGGCAAAATATATTAATTTTCCATCATATTCAGCATTAAATATAGGGTACTGTATATTTTATATGAAATAAGAAAATATTTTTTCTTCTGCTAGCAGAGCGGAATGCGTTGCATTTACTATTATATTATCCCGGTTATGAATTTTGGATTTATGACTATTGAAATTTAAGGCAATGTTTTTTCCAATTCCTACTATTAGCTTACTCTCTCTATATATTAATTTATATATATATTTATCTTGTTCAAATTTTCAATTGTTAATAAAATACTTTCCATTCATCCAATCAAGTTCAAATAAATTTTTGTTAAACTTGTAGTGGATGACACTTGATGTTAGTACATTTTTTCTTTCAAATATTAATTAATTAATTTAATTTAATTTAATCAATTATCAGCTTTTGACGTCCACCTAGATTCGGCTCTATTATTGTAACAATGCAACTGTTAAAACAAAGACAAAAGTTGGCGACGAAAACCTGTTTTTCAGCCAAAACGGGTGCGCATTGTTACAACAAGGCAGATAAAAATCATACTCTTTTTTCAATTCTTACTATTAGTTCACTCTCTCCCTCTCTCTATATATATCCTACTCCAATTTTGAATCGTTAATAAAACACTTTCTATTCATCCATTCAAAGTAGGAATTGATTTAAATTTTTTTTTTTATATTACATGTTTTTAAATATTTTTTACCATTCATGTTGCATTCATTCATATAGTTGATGCTGAGCTTCTATGAAGTTTCCACTTCTTCAATAAACATAAAAGATAACGACAAACGTATATTTATGTGTACTGCATGTGTGTGTTGCCAGTTTAAAATATTTTACTTCTGTTCACGAAATACAAAATCGGCTGGCAAACATGTCAACCGCAGAGGAGTCTTTTTATTGATTGTTGATTCAAATCTTATTTTTGTTTGTATTGTTGTGTTTGATGTATATTTTTCGAAGTAAATAGAATTTCTTGGGGCTTGAATATATTTCTCTTTCTCTCCTGTCGTAAATAACTTGTTCAACTAGACTAGTACAAGAAAATACGGCGAGAATTCTCCATAAATACAAAACGTTATTGAAAATTCAAAGCTCTAAACACTTATATAAATATTCACATAATTATTTGCTTTTATTATATAGAAGATCTAAACAGTACTAGACAAATGTTATAGTCAATATATTTATTTTTTTATTTACTATTTTTAGAGTATCTCGCAATTAAATATTTGTGTAAATGTTGAAATTATTTCATTTCTGTTTGAAAAACTGCTTTCTAAAATGTAAAATTGTTACATTATTCATAGTTGACTTTTTCTAGACATAAACGTAGAATTTTGCTTGTGATAAAATTATATTATTTACATTTCGGGCATTCCTGGATAATAGTTATACCATTTTATATTTTTATAGTTATTTCTGATAGCCACTTAATAGTCAAGCAGTTTTGTGTTCTGTAATAATTCCTACCAAGAGCTTTAGTTTGGTTAGAAAGACTTTTCAACTTATTGCGTCTTCAGACAACGAATCTCGCATTACAACTCTTTTCTAGATATGATTTTTTTAACCAGAAATTAATTTCTGCACAATCGCTGTTCTATAAATAATTTCTTTCAATTTCTCAGAATTATTTCTTAGGTTTACCCAAAATTTTGTTTAATTTTTATGCTAATTTACATTTTATTCCTAATATTATTCAAGCAATTAAATATCATTTTTTCGAAGTTAAGAGAGGAATCTCATTGCTATTATGAATTTAACTATTTATTCTAATTCATTCCAACTCCATCGTAGAATGAGTAACTTCTTCATTTCGGTACTTTTCCGTTTCATCGGCACAAATGTTGCCAAGTTTGCGTTTTTGGCGACAACACACGAAATACACATAAAAAATATTAATAAATATTAGTTCTCTCAGTTTTTTCATCCATTTTTGATGCATTGTGGGAAAGATGTTGTAAATAGGGCGTGGTAGAGCCAATATGCGGCGGGATTTCAGCAATAACATTAACGTCGATAGAGTTCAATGAGAGAAAAATGAACTTTAATCCAAAACAAAGATTTATAATGATCAACATAGGTAATCAATATCAACAATTTATCAAGATATTTCAGAATTAAAGAATCTTATGACAAAGAGGCAAATGTGACAAGAGGCACTTTCTTACTACTGGACAACTGGGATTGTATGGTCACTCGGTATGAGTGAAGTCGTTGTAGGAGGTGTGACAAGCGACTATAGCGGAAGTGTACAAGGTACCAACAGAATTTACTGGTCAGTAAAAAAACATGACCTGTTTTAAAATGTTGTGGTAAAAGGTTACCAGCGAGAAAATTTCGTTTGACGTCGGTTGTATCATTTTTGGCAACACTATCGCATAGCCTGCGCCGGAGAAACGGAAAAGTACAGATTTTAATTTTGTTTATACTTATGTTTCCCTTTTAAATAAACGCTTCACAAAATAATTATCTGATAATATTTTCATTTATATTCCCAGTTCCTTTATTAAACTCTCCAAGAAATCGGTATTTTTGGAAAGTCCTCTGTAACGTATAATGTCAGGTTTTATGTGATTCAAAGCAAAATAAACGGTCAAGTGCCATTTGTAATAAAATATAATTACCGTAAAATCCGGTGTATAACGAACACTTTTAACACAAACAAATGATCGAAATTTAAGGGTGAGCGTTAAACGCCGGGTATGAAAACTATAGCTTTAAAAATAATATAAGAGATGAGCAAAAAAAATTTACTTCTACACATATCGAAATACTGTTTATTTAAAAGAAATGACATGCGTTATGAACTAAAAGAGTTACAATTCTAGAAGTATATACTATTTTTTCAAAGTCTGGGATAATACCTTGTATAAATGACTTCAAAACAAAAGAGCATTGTATACCAACACATTTCAGACTTTTTCGTAAAAAAGGGGATGCGCGTTATACGGCAAATATATCTAAAAAAATTCAAAAATGCAGCTCTAAAGTATAGGTGCGCGTTATAAGCCGGATTTTATGGTAAATTAATGTTGATTGTTTGGCTCTCATTTTTAGAGCCACCAGGTTGCTCCTGTGACGATTTAGGAAAATAGATGAGTAACGTGATACTTCAGAAAATAAATTATATATTATTACAACTACAACTATTTATTACGACATTTACTTTTATATACAAGTTATTGAAACTGAGGAGTATTTCCATTCTACAGAATTAGTTGTTAGTGAAGGAGAGGCAACCACAACATCTTTTTTCCAGTCTTTCAAACAGGCTCCTCTCTCTACTATCTTGGGTGAGGTGGTCCCTTTTTTCCTCTCGAATTTCACTCAAGGATCGGCTCGCAGGTGAAGGGTTGTTTTTCTCATGGCCATCGGTTGTCGGCTCAATGTCTGATGAAAGGATCCCGAAATATTTTAGACGTGCAGTTGTGGATGTAAATGGCGTGATGCTAGGGAAGCCGATCTTGCAGGTGCGAGGCGGGAAAACGTTACACTTCTTTTGCTTTATTTTAGACGCTATTTGAGATGTTAAGAGATCTAAATTAAAATGCTAACAACTATGGTAAAGTTTATTTTCGTACAATTTCGAACGCTGCGAAAATCACGCTGTTAATTAAATTGCCCTCATAATTTGGGAATAATTCTAAATTTTGTGATGTACTGCTTCTAATCAATGCAATAGTATAAATTTCATTTTGTTACATTCTTTAATATGTTTCAAACTATTTTTTTTTTCATAAAAACCGATACCTTCAAAGAAAAGGTATCTGGTACTTCCCTAATAATGAGATGTTTTCTTAATATGTTATATTTTTCATAGGCAATAACATTTTTCTTTCCAAGTCAGGAAAAGTTCACTCAAAAATCTCCTTTATTCTAGAATGTTTTAGTAATTACAGTATATTTTCAATGTAGTAGTAGGTTCTGGACTCGTAAAATATGCATCCTAGATCATTCTGGATTTTTCTACATCCATCTTTTTTTCTTACTAAATTTGGTGACTTGAGAATTTTGGGCAACCAAACGCATGCATCTCCAAATTTGCCGCCAAATTTACACTTTCTATTATTTAATAAGTATTTTTTCTCTTTGTCCCCACAATACTCTTTTGGCAGAAAAGCAAAGTTTAAACTCTCCGTAACACTAATACATATATTAGTGTTAATCATTAGTGTAAATCAAATTAAAAGATAATGTTATAGTTATTACTATTTATGATAAAGGAGAATAATTTAATTTCAATATTATAAAAGTTCCTCATTGGGAGAGTAATGTACATGTTTCTATATTCAGAAATATTGTTATTAATTATATACAACACAATCAATTTCTAGTTTCAAAAAATTCAGAAATAATAAATAACTATAAACATTTTGCAAAATATTGTTTAAATCAGAAATACTGGATTCATTTTATTAATAGTTACTTGAATAAAGCAATTCTAAATAGTAAGGATTAAAATTTCTTAGAATAATAATAGTTTATTACTATACATTTATCATCTTTCCTAATTATAGTTACCTCCTAATTCTAATATTAGATAAAATTAATTATGATTATTTTATTCATATATAACTAGTGTCACTAAAGTTATGGTAGTTTGTAAACTTTATTTTTAATTTTTATTCTTTTAATTCTTTTAAGTGCTACATTTCAGCCATTTACATGCTTTGAATCTGCATTTGGGTCCAGAATCTGCCAATAACTTATTTATTGCACTCAAATTTAGCGCGCGGGCTCTGCATTTTTAAGTGCAATTTTTAGGCATTAACGTAAAGGAGGAAAGTTGGCTAGCCAAAATCATGTTCAACTCCCCTTTTTTGCATAAATTATTTTATATATAAGCTGTCCTAAGTCTGCAATGTTTATAATACTGAAGCATCCATTTTTTTACACATGACTGCTTACTGTCTATGTGTTTTTCGATTTTGATATATAGCTGGATATTCATTTCTCATTTGTAGAAAATTAGACTATATATATTTCTTTAATAGTAGAATCAGTAGTATTTTTTAATCTTATTTTATAATTCCGTATGTTAGTCAGGATATTCAATGGAAATACCAAATGTATAGAACTGGCTAAAACTTTCGTTGCATCTACGGGGATGAAAAATGAATAAGCATTATGAAAACTTGCAACTGGATTTATTTGCCAAATAAATGTAGATTTTAGAGAAAGGCGATAAATGAGTAATTAATGATTTTATAATTGACATTTTTTGTGTAGCAAAAGATATATATATATGCAGTCGGACCTCTATCTAACGAAGTCGCTAAATCCCGGAAAAAACTTCGTTATATGGAAAATTCGTTATTAAGAGGTTAATCTTTTAATATACTTTATAAATCCCATAAAACACATTTTAAGTACATAAACACTATATATTAAAAAAGTAATTATTCACACATTTTGTAAATTAATATCTATTTATTTATATATCTTACCCGTCAAAAAAAAAAGATAAAAAGAAAACTTGCAAGGAAAACAAGAAGAAAGAACGTTGAAAAATACATTGTATTTTCAATATTATGAAAATAATTTTATATTAAAGTTAATGAATTTTAAGAACATTTTCTAATGTAAATCATACAAGAAAAAAATTAAACATATATTATTTTATAACTAGAACACGGGAAAACTCAACTGAGTGTGAAAAGGGGATATCGAAGATGTTCCTAGTGAACTGGACAATGGGGTTAAAGTTTGCACTTCTTGAATGAAACGTCCAGAACTCTATTGCACTCGGCGAGTAAGGATCTAATAAAGCCACTTCAAGATTTATGATCACCAGAACATGTCTTAAGGAGAAAATAACATTGAAATGTTCAGAAATACTTTAAAAATAGGGAGAAAAAAAATGAATCCCAAAAGAAAAAGTTCGTTATATAGGAAATGCACTTCTCTATAGAGAGGTTATTTTACGAAGAAAATCTTGAAATGTTCAAGGTTCCTGGAAAAAAGTTCGCTTTATTGAAAAATTCGCAATATAGAGGTTCGTTATACAGAGGTTCGACTGCATACAATAACTATCATTTAATAAAAAATTAATTAGACGTTATAAGAACTAAATATAGTGAGTAAACGAAAAAAAATGTACTTTTTATATTAAAAACAACAAACGATATAAACAATAAACGTATATAAAATATCAAAATTAAAACAGTGAAAAAAATTATTTTTACTGTAGAAAGTGTACCGTTTTATCCGAAGTTAATACGTATCATCAATAAACAACGAAGAATAAATGCGGCCAAAATATTAACTTTTTTACTCTTTAAAATAAACTCTATATATCTCTATCCTACTTCATTATATAACGTTACTTAAGAAAAATGAAATGGATATATTAAAAAGCATTTAGATGATTCTTAATAAATTAAAATATATACAGTCGAACCTCTATATAACGAACCGCTATTTTGCGAATTTTTCTACAAAGCGAGCTTTTTCCTGGAACCTTGAACATTTCACGATTTTCTTCGTAAAACAACCTCTCATATCGAAGTGCATTTTCTATATAACGAACCTTTTATTTTGTGATTCAATTTTTTTTCTCCCTGTTTTTAAAGTAGTTTTGAAAAAAAATTCTAGTTATTCTCTCTTTAACACTCTTTATGGCGTTCATACATCTTGAAATGGCTTTATTAGATCCTAATACGCCGAGAGCAATAGAGTTCTGAATGTTTCATTCAAGAAGTGCAACCTTTACCCCCCCCCCATTGTTTAGCTCACTAGAAACATGTTCGATATCCCCTTTCACACTCAGTGGTGTTGTCCCGTGTTCCAGTTACAAAATAATATATGTTTAGTATTACTTGTGTGCTTTAAATTAAAAAATGTCTTTAAAATTCATTAATTTTTATTTAAAATTACTTTCTTAATATCGAAAATACAGTGAGACATTTGACATCATCTTTTTCTTGTTTTCCTTACAGGTTTATTTTATGGTAAGATATATTAAAAGAAACGCATTTTAATTTTTAAAAAAGGCCTGGATAATTACTTTTTTTTTAAGATATAGTGTATATGAATTTAAAATCAGTTTTATGTGATTTATAAAGTATATTAACCCTTAACTTCGCAATTTTTTAAATTTCTATGAAAAAATTATATCACCTAGTTCTCAAGTAATAATAAAAGGGAAAAATATGAAAAAAAAAATTAAGCAGTTTTAAATTGAATATCAGTCATTTTTTTGTTTGGTGCTGAAGTGCAAACATTGCGCAGTAGTGCTGTAAATTACAAAACTTTTTTTTATATGAGGATTTTATTATTCATCATAAAATGTTTAAATATTTCTTACCTTGTAATTTATTTCGTCGATAAACAAGAGGAAGCATAAAATATAATGGATTCTTTTTGTAGCCAAAACACAGTTCTTGAGGCAACAGAGATTTTTATAATTGTTGTGATTTCTGGAAAAAATGTACTTCCATCTAGTGACAAAATTAGCATGTATTTCGTTGTAGTAATCTTTTTTCCCTCTGATAAGTGATTTGTAGTTAATTAAAAAAATATATTGAGTCTGTTAAATTACACTAAATCATATGTTGCAGAAATGCAACAGTGCGAAGTTAAGGGTTAAAAGATGAACCTCTATATAACGAATTTTCCATATAACGAACTTTTTTTCGTGGATCTAGCGACTTCGTAATATAGAGTTCCGACTGTATTTCGAAACGCATATGATTGTAAATTCTTTTCTTTATTTACTCACATTTTTAAGCTCATATTTTGAAGTTCATGTATATGTGTATGAAGGATAAAAGCAACTCACTCGCTCACCCATCACGATATCTCCGGAACTATTACACCGACAGACTTGAAATTTGGTGAAACATATTCTTTTCATTAAGTAGAGATCAGCTAAGAACGAATTTTGAGAAAATCCATCCCAAGGGGGGCGTTTCGAGGGTTTTAAGGGCGTCATAGATAAATATTCTCGTTTTTAGACTATTAGACCTAGAAATTTAAACTTCCATAGGCACGTTTCTTTCAAGGATTAGAGGGCCGCTACAAAAGTTGTTTTATGAAAGTCGAATCTCAGGGGGGGGGATGAGAGGTATTAAGGAGTGTTGGAGATAAATATATTCCCGTTTTTTGAATATTAAACCTAAAGACTTGAAATTTGGCAGGTGTGTTCCTTACATGGAATAGAAATCCACCACAAAAGGGGTTTAGCGAAAATTGGCCTCCAAACGGCACTGTGAAGACTTAAGGGTTTTTATAGATAAATATTTCCGTATTTAAACTATTAGGCCTACAGACTTGAAATTTGGTAGGCGTGTTCCTTTCATGGAATAAAGTTCTTTTAAAAATGGATTTTACGAAAATAGATCCCGAAGGGGGGATGATAGGGGTTATGGGGTGTTATAGATAAAAATCCGTGCTTATTAACTCTGTTAGATGCACATACTTAAAATTTGGTAAGCATGTTTCTTTTGGTGAGAAGAGATCCTGAACTGATTTTACTGAAATCGAATTCTATAGAATGAAGAGTGAGCGAGGAGTAACTGGGGTGTGTTGATAAAAAGAAATTTCGTTTACGAAGTACTAGATCTATAGTAATAAAATTTGGTACGCATGTTTTATTTTTATTTTTGTAATTGTTGTTGTTGAACTAAAATCCGCTAGGAACCAGTGCAGAAAAATCAAATCTCAAAGAAGGGTTACGGGCTTATCGATAAAATTTTTTCGTTCTTTTAATGTTAGATTTAGACTTCAAATTTCATACATGTTCATTTTGTTGAGTAGAGATCCACGAAGAATGTTTTAGGAAATCTACTTAGGGGGAAGGGGATACAGGAGTGCAAAACATAATTCTATTTCAATTTTAGATATTCAAGTCCTGTGGTTTTTAAACCAAGAGACGAGAGTTATTAGAATGTTTCTTTTTTCAATACATTCGTACAGGTGAACAATATATATTCGTACATCATCATGAAACACTTATCTAGTAATTATATAGTAATTGTTACACTTACTTAGTACTTACATACTATAGTAATTACTAGATAATATAGAATTACTAGCTATAGATATATACAGTAAGATCCCGCTTAACGCTGTTTGGGTTAAACGCTCTTTTATTTGAATTGTGGGATTCCCCAAAATAGCACGCAGTGTTAGGCTTTCCGATATCCGAAGCAGTTTATCTGTTTCTTTTTTCTTGCGGTATATTACGAAAGTATTTTTATCGTTTCAAATATTTGTTGGTGTTATTCTAAGTATAAAGTTATATAATCTAATGATTTCTATGGTGACAAATATTATGATTTTTAGTTTTTATCATGACTGGTAATAATAAAGTAACAAGAAAAAGAATTTCACTAGAAACTAGAATGCAAGTGATTAGAAGATTAGACACTGGTGAACGTCCATCTCAAATGGGTACTGCATTGAATTTGGCAACTTCAACAATAAGGACCATTCTTAAGAATAAAGAAAAAATACATTCATCGCGGTAACTGCAACTAGAATTACCCGTTTAGAAATAATACAATAGAAAAAATGGAAAAACCACTTTTCTATATGGATTGACGATGAAATTGAGCGCAAAATGCCATTAAGCCAATCTACCTTCTTGATAAAATGGCAGAAAATTGGAAATACAGAAGACACTGAATTATCTGAAATGTAAACATACTGACTTAGAATTTTATTTATTTTTATATGTATATTCGTTTATTATGTTTCTATATTTGTAAGAAATAAATTTTTGTTTTATTGTTATGAAAAACATAAGTAATAAATTTAATGGTAAAATACCTGACCAATTTTTTAACCATCTTCCCCTAACCCCATTATTTACATGACGGTGTTTCATATTACCCTCTACTTTGATGGAACGTATACCCCGCGTTAAGCGGGTCTTACTGTAATTAGATAGTAATTATACGCAGTAAATATCGCTACAAACGTTCTTTGTTAAAAAAGTTGCTCACATATCACACACACACGCAATTTCTAGAACAAGAATCAAATTTCTTTTCAACCTTAACTTTTCACACACAAAATAATTAACAAAATGTGTTTGCAAAGTTTTAACTCTGAGTTGTAAGATGTTACCTTATTCACAAAATCAGTATGTCTTTTTTTAAATAGCATGTTGTATACTTTTAAGAGAATCCTTTTGCTGCATCATAATTATTTAATCATGAAAGCTGATATAACAAACATCTTATTAAATTTTATTTACTATGAACTTAAATAACTGCCAAATATAAATAAACAATTTCTTTTAGCTTACATGCTTCAAATGAAAGAAAGCAAATATTGGTGCATTAAATATCAATATTTATGAAACAAATGGCTTTAAAATTCTTTGAGCATATACATATCATTAAAATCATAACCACAGGCAGTTTAGTAAGTTAGAAACAAAACCCCGAGAAAGTATGAAATAATTTACAGAGTTGCGAT
>BMAV01004074.1:4774-17975 GCA_019973955.1 Trichonephila inaurata madagascariensis
AGCCCACAAAGAGTATTCAAGCGGCCTGCCAAGACAGTCAGAAAATCAGCGTTGAACCGAGATTTTTTGAAGATTTCACGATTGTAAGAAAAGTGAGCCTAAATTCAATTTATTCTGTTATCCCATTGCTGCATACAGTGAAACTCGTTTAACACGAAAACGTTTAAGAGGAAATATCGGTTAACCCGAAATACTATACAACGGTCCCGGCACAAACTATTAGGTATTTTCATGCATTTTATTCTTAAAACGAAACGAAAATCGCTTAACACAAAAAGATTTTCATTTTGGGAATGAGAACAAAATACGGAGAGAGAGAAAACACCAGCCACGCGCAGGCGAGATTTGAGGGATGTGAAATGAAAGAGTTCTCTCTTTTCACATGTTTCGTAGAAAGAAGGCTAACTTTGCTTTGAAATACCCGCGAAATAGCCTTTGATACGAACCAATGTGGTTTATTTAAGCTTTCACCCTTCACCCCTACAAACTCTCTTCGTCTAGATGAAATGAATGATGCAGCTTCTGTTCCCACATCTTCGGAAAGGAGGAACATCATGAAAAGTATGCGTAGTTAAATAGACACACATTCTAACGGTGAAATGAATAACAAAATGGATGACATCGAACAATTTGGTGACAATTTGATGCTAAAAAAAAGTCAGATTTTCCCCCCAAAAAACTCAAATGTCTTGTTTTTCAAAAAAGTTGAAAATTTTGAATAAATTTCATTTAGTTCTTGGGAATGTTTTTGTTTCTTTGATTTTTATTAAGTATACGCATATATACATATCTATGTAAATAAAATGTACTCTAATAAACTTAATTTTGTTAAATATGCTGAATCTATGTTGTTTTTTTTTCAATATCCTTTAACACAAAATTCTTTTAACATGGAAAAATATCTCAGTCCCCCTCAGTTTCGTGTTAAACGATTTTCACTGTATATTGATACAGCACCTGAGGAACTACAGCTTGATCTTAATGATTTACACTTAAATCACAGTGCGAAGGAAATGTTTTATGCTACGACATTGACTTTTACAAATATTTATCAGCTGAAATGTTTTCATGTATGAAGAAATTAGCTGGGGAATTGTTCTTGATGTTTTAGTCGACATATATATATTTGTGAGCAAAGTTTTTCTTGCTTGAAGATCAACAAAAGTAAATATAGATGCAAGTACAACAAGATGACATTAACTTGCTGGCATGAGAATTTAATAAGTAATCTCCCCCCTGACTCCAAAAAAAAAAAAAAAAAAAAAAAATTATAGAAAAGTATGATAATGTACATTTGTCTCATTAAACTTATTCTAAAATTAAATGTGCATGCAGCTATAGACAATGTGAAATAATCACAATAAATAAATTAAATTAAACTGCCACTATTTTATTTAACTTGTTTATTATTTTTTATAATGATAGCAATTATTTTTTAAAAAAGTGTGGACTTCCGGTACCTTCCGCTCCCACAATGAAGCCCGCATGCCAAAACAAGTTGCCCACACCTGGTCTAAGTGATTTCTGGAATGAAATCAATTTTCCCCACAACACAACATGTCACGAATAGCTGCTCCCCGATTGGACAAGCAGTCAACCATCCCGAGGCTCTCATTGGCCGAAGGAATCTCATGTTAATTCTAAATCTCATGAAGCAGTAAATTTGATATAGCTTTGAAAAAAGCTTTTCTTTTTCCTTTAATATAATGTTTTAATTAATTTCAAAGTAAATATTCTTCTATTCAATATTATTACATTAATTCTCTCAAACTATTATTAAAATGGGCAAGTAATTAGTTATCTCAAGTTATATAAATATCAAGACAGGAGATAAAAGCCCTGACGGGCTAAGTGCTCTGTAAAAACTACCCCAGCTATAAACAGAAAAAAATGCGCCATTATTATAGTCCAATTTCATTAGAAGAAAAAGTGAGCAGCTAAGTTTAATTCATTACTCACTTTGATTTGAATTAATTTTTCTTGTATACATGATATGTTTTATATTTTAAATCTTATATTTTAATACTTAAAAATTCAACATAAATTGCGAGCTTAAAATTTTATTATTGTAAAAAAGTACCTTTCTCATAATTTAAAATATTTATGAATTTTGAATTTTTTTTTTTTTAATTTCTGGAAAATAATATTTTCTACTGGACTTCTATTTCCCATCAATAGTCAAAAGTAATTCTTAAAATAATTAACATATTTTTAATTAACATATTATTCATTAATAAACGTGTATAATATTCATGCATTCACGAAAAAACGAAAACTGTAGATATTCAAAAATAAAGCAAGGAGAAAAAAAATGAATGTAATCAGTTAATAAAATTAATTAAAACTAATAAATGGCAAACCTTTTTTTTAAAAAAAAATATACTGAAAACTGAATTTTCTATTTTTTAGGGTTTGTTTATTGAGTATTTTTTTTTTAGATTTCAGAATTATTTCTATTACTTTAAACGAAAATTCAAAATATTTATTTTTTGATTCGCTAAATAACTGTTACTAAAAATTCTTTCATAATCGTTTGGGTGAGGGAGTGGGAGAGTAAAATTAACGTCACTCTGTAAAGCAACACAAGCGCTATTGGCGAAGGACCTCGTAATTTTGAGCTTCAGTCAAGTGACGAGGACGGCACCTGAGTTGGTACATCCCTCTCCTGACTACGACACCAACAGGAGGGCATTGAGTCTCGACAGATTTAATGTGCATCCCTTCTGCACGGCCCAGTGGTTTCATAATTATCAGGAATTGGGATATAAATAGAACGGCAATAAAAGCATTATGGGACAGTACAGAATGCGTCATTTATACTCTGTTCCATCTCAAGTTGGCAGCGTTGGGAAAGGTAGGGAATGCAACAATCCGCTTGAAAAAGTAGTTCCAACTAGTTTTGGAATTTAAATCAAAGCAAATGCACAGAAAATTGTTAAAAAGTATCATGTATTATAGAAATTGTGGGTTTAAAGATATATATTTTAAGTTAATCCTATCTTAAAAGCATTTATTCTTTAATACATGTGAACGAATACAGTTGAAAACAACAACTTGACTTTTGGCTGACAACAACTACATTTGGCTGAAAAAACAGGTTTTCAAGATTACATTCTTCCAAAGTATTCACGCCAAATCAACGCCATTTGCTTTGCGACTTGATAGTTAATTAATCAATATTTTTATAAACATATTGAAATGCAAACCCTTAAATATCTCGATTAAATAAAAGGCTTATACTATTATCAAAAAACCTCATGCAATTTTAAAGAACAAATTTTTCAAGATCAATTTTTTTTTTCTTTTGCTCGCCAAATATGGAGAATTTTATTTGTTATAGTCACACTCTTCTCCTAGAGTAACTCCGTAGCGGCTGTTTGTGTGTGATTTGGTCATCGTACCCTTCCCAGCGCTGCCAACTTAAGGTGAAACGAAGTACAGATGTTTTATAATATTTTATTTAATATGATTTTTATTATTTATAAATGAAATATAGTAAACAGGGCAAAATACTTCAATACTAAATTCATAGAAAAAAATTAAAATATTTCAAATTTTTTTTTATATGATAGCAGATAAAACAAAACAAAGCCATAGTCAAGAATAATATATTTTTTTTAAAAAAAATCCTTCAAAAATTTGGCAGCAGAGAAGTATTTCAACATAACGCCAAAGACTGCATAATCAGGTTAACAAGCAAACAGTTGTGCAAACGTTTTCGACCAGAACATGTCAACTCATCTCCAAAATGAATCATCTTTTCACGATTACCACACTCTGCTTTAAGCCTGAGGTAAAACATTTTCCTTAAGTAGCTTTTAAAGGATTTCTGCGGATACGTAATGCTTCAGAGTGATATAATGATCTCAAATAATTTATTCAGAGAAACTTATTTGTCCGATACACCACACGTGTCGTCTTTTAAACTTTGAGAAACGGTTCATTAAAAATAATTTTAATCAAATAACAATTTCTGAACTGAAATATATATAATTTAAAATTCGTTGCAACCATTTGAAACGATTTTTCTGTGAGTGCTGCTTTGTATTCATTGAAGAGTAATGAAAAATGGTTTGAATATTACCGATTTTCAGTTTTTTACTTCTATTTCCTTCGAAGATTTGCTGAATACAGCTAAGGATTATTTAAAATTTTGACCAAAGTCAAATAAATGAGTTCAATCTTAAACTGGTAGCTCATTCTCCAGACTTCTACTCATATCAACAAAAGAATTAAAAAATATATTTGGTTTAACAGAAAATGGAAAAACAAATATATGGTTCAACTCTTTCCCTACATGTTTCTCGTTTGTAATATTGAATACTTAATATGATATCCATCACATTACATCTCTAAATTTTACTTAATAAAGAGAAATTTTCGCACAAATTAAGGGTTATCAAAACAGGGAGTTAAAACGTAAATTTAAATTCTAATGGTTCATCCGTTTGGTTCGGTTTATTGACGCTGTAGTAAAACACAATACGAAGCTTGTTTTGTATTGTAAAATATTTAGTTCTCTGTTTAAATTTCTTTTCTTTATACATTTTGAACTATTTCTTAATTACCTATTTAAATTATGCTGCAGTTTTAGAATATTGCTTCGGTTGAAAATTCTTTCCATATTCTCTAATTCTCTTGTTTATCTGATTATTTAAGTTATTTGCTGATATACAATCGTTTGTTGTTAAAGTTATGTTGCTTAAGTCGCATCTTTTGTACATTGGTGTCCAAAATAGACGTTACAAACATACATTTCTTACTATTGTAAGAGATCTACAACTGTTTTTTTAAAAACATATTACATACAAATTGTGCAAAAACAAGCATCATATCCTAATTTTGTGAGTTTTGACTGATAAAAAGAATTTTTCAATGGTCATTTTGAGTGAAAAACGTTAAAGCTCTTTTCACAGTAGAGCTTTCAATTTTGTGTCCAGACTTGTGTTATGAGCACAGATTTGTGTTAATTTTGTTAAAATGAATTCCAATCGTTTAGATGATGAGGATTTGAGATGAAGGACTGTTGGTTGGATTGAGGGCGGGAGGTCTGAAGCAGAAGTAGCTCGAAACCTAAAAGTTTCTCGAATAGTCATATCCAGACTGTGGAAATAATTTCAAACAACGGGTTCTGTTGTTGTCAGAAGACCTGGACAAGGTCGTCCAAAAGCTACACCTATGGAAGATCGGTATTTGACAATAAATGCCCTTCGTCACATAGCCATGACAGCTAAGAAGCTTGTTCAAGACTTTGCTGCTGTCACTGGAAAGACAGTTTCCAGACAAACTGTTTACAGACTCTAAGCTGAGGAGACCATTTATGCCCGACAGCCAGTGGTATGTCTTTCTCGTTAAGATATGCTGTATAAGTTGGCATCTTTTGTAATTATTCTAAATATGTTTTTTTAGTTGGAGAAAATAATTGTAATCCGCAGTCGACGCTGGTAGCATTTAATATACAGTTTATGTATATTTTCGAGATATTATCAATCTTTTGAAGATCTTTTGGAAATTCTGAGTGATTATCAAAGCAAAAGGCGTCGGGGGGAATAAATTTTGGCTGCTGTTGTTCGCAAAGTTATTAAGAAGTTCCGGAGTTAAAATTATGGTGATGAAGAGTACAACACCCATTTCCTAAATTCTAATCTCATTACAGAATGATTCAGGAAGTGAATCCTGATTTCATTTAGCATGTAGTAACACCCATTATTCCACAGACAGATCTTTAAAAGAACCAGAACTCAAACTTATGCCTCATCTTGAACAAACTTTCGGAATCAAACTCGCGATCATCACCACTCGGTTAATGCCTATTTTATCTCTAAATAAGATACTCTGCAGACCGTTTTAAATAAAATTTAGATTCACTATGTAGAAGTTTGATAACTGAAATACTATCACCCAATGTTATCTAGATGTTTAGACAGTGACTCCAAATTACAAGCGTCATTATCGGTTACTGACATGGGGCTTCTAATTCAATATTAGTTTGTATCAATAGTAAAAATGAAATCATTACAAGTTTACTTGAATGAATGAAACCACTATCGACAATAATACTGTTTAATCAGCATCCCGCTACTACGCGCTTGGTTATGTAATGCTAACCTTCATCCCTTTAAAGCCCGGCCGGGGGGGCGCCAATACGTCGATCTCGATCGCCCGTTGGGCCGCCAAGGCATTTTGGGGTGACCGCCTTCAATAAGGCCTGATAATCATTTCATCATATAAAGATCTAGAAATATTTTAAAAATACGGAGGAAAAAAAATCAGATCACAAGAGAAAAGTTCGTTAAATAGAAAATGTACTTCGCTATTTGTGGAAATTATTTTACGAAGAAAATCGTAACATTTTCTTTCTTCCAGGAAAAAGTTCGTTAAATAGAGAAATTCACAAAATAGAGGTTAGTTAAATGGAGATTCGACTTTATTTCAGATTTTCTGTTAGCTCACTGCACCTATACCACTGGGGGGGGGGATCCCAACACCTTGAAAAAATGAGAAGTAGCCCATACCCAGGAAAAGTCTGCCCACCCATGTTTTAAACCAATGCTCCACAACCTTTTTATCACCGCGGACCGGTCAATGTTTGTTAATTTTACCGCGGCCCGCTGAGGGGGAGGATGTTGATTGTTTATATTTTAGACTGTTTTGATTTAATAATTTTAATTTAATTGTATTTAATCGTAACTTCCGAATAAAATATAGCTACACCAGAAAATGAATATAAAGTGATTTAACGAGGAATATTAAGTGATTTTCATAAAAAGTAGCCCAAACCTAAGAAAAATTTACCACAGTAAGTAAAAGAGAAATAATTTAATGTTTCTTGTGCGGACCGGTAGTATTTGATCCACGGACCGGGGGTTGCGGAACACTGTTTTAAACCATTGAAATGAAACAACCAAACTAAGCAAGAACACTTGACCTTGCTGGAGGAGTACTTACTCCACGGCACAGGGAACTCAGGTGAATGACTCGGGTTTGAAGTCTCATGATGGCTTAAACTAACTGTCAAGAGGAACTTTTTTAAACTACGTTCTGTCTGAGGCGCTCCTTCAACCCACGGCAGGTGAGGGCTTGTGGGTCTATTTGTGGTTAATATGAATAGTAGTCCTCAATATCACACGATAAACAGTTAGAGTAAGGTCTAGCGTCATCCAAGATTCTACAACAGGCAAAAGTTGCTGATAGAAAAAGATGGCGATAAAGCAGATGGTTTACTTATCATTTCAAGGAAAAAAAGAATATAAAAATCAATTCAGAATGAAACTTTGAAATGACTTATCTCCAGAGGAAAAATTTATTGCATTTTGAATTATTTCGCGATCTATATATTCACATCATGCTTTTTTTTAAACGGTCTTCGACGTGCTCACACATTCAAGAATTCATTCCGAAATAGTATTTAACATCAATAATACTCTACAAATCACAATCGAATGAATTCATTAGCGAAAATAATTACATCATTTGCATTTGTGATCACAGCATTTTCCTTCATTAGTCCTACTCAATCTCTCTTCTCCACCACGATTGACACGTCTACACGAGAAGCAATCACGCACGTCTTTTCAATCCCACTACTTCAACCTTTACGGAGTCAAAATACTCCTGAAGAGGAAACACGGAGATAGAGAAAAAGATGCTGCTACTTAGCAAACATATTCTTATCGTGTGATTCCTTATTGTGTCCGAAGCATTGTCTCACTGACAATCGCTGCATATTAAAACAACGGTCCGCGTGTTTTGTCCACCATGTGGGTCAAGGCTCACGAGAACTGAAGCGAAGAGAGCCAATTACTTCCTCACCAATCTTTTCCAATTTGGCTTGCCCTCTAAGCCCGTGAAGAACGTGTCGACAGACTGCGTGTGTGGGAGGCTCTTTTTTTCGAATTTGCTCGATTGGGACAGGTCATTCCGTGGAGTGACGGGCTACGCCGAGAATGACCTGTTATATTTTCTTTTCTTTCCTTTTTCCGTGGTTATGCGTAATTTGTGTTTGTACAATTCCCTTGTGTAATCTAAGATCTGAATTTAGATTAAGTCGTAATAGGTATGTTCGAAAATAACTTTTATGTAAGAGGGTACTATAAGAAATTTCGTTTTTATGATTCTTTTTTAAATAATGTTGAGAATCTATCCTTTACAAAATTAGACAAAATTTTTGCAGTTACAAAGCAAGCCTAATGAACTTTGAATGGTTAATTCAAATATTTTTAAAATGAAACAAAAGATTCAAACAGAAATTGCGTTTTGATATTCGAAAGAAATCTGAAAGAGGATCCAATTTTTTTTTTTTTTAAAAAAAAACTGGTAAAACGCAATTTATTTACAGAAAGAAAGCACTCTGAAGAATATTTGTCATATAAATTTTCCTTCATAATTATTGAGAACATTTCTAGACTAGAATGTTGTTTGAGGAGAGTGAGTGAGTGAATATTAACGTCGCACTGTTTAGCTACACGAGGGCTTTTAGAGACGGACCTCGTAATTTCGAACCATGGTCAAGTGACGAGGACGATACCTGAGCTGGCTTCCCCTCTCCTAACTCCCACACCACACGCGGACGTTTGAGCTCTCGACTTATTAACGTGCAACGCTCCTCTACACGTCGGGTCTTTAGTGGTACTGGGCTCGAACTCATGACATGCCAGCCACGATCCGATACCTTGAACTCTAGGTTACCGCACCCATGTTGTTTGAGAGAAGTACTATGTAATAGTAAAATAAAACCTTTTTTAACTACTTAACATTTGCAAAATAAACACTCAGATTTGAAAGATAAAAAACTTTTTCTTTGCTTAAAGGTTCTCATCAAATATACTCATATTTTTTAAAAAATTTTGTTTGAATCTGCATTATTTCCATATTTTATCATAAATGGTAAATAAAAGAAATATATTTTAGTATTATATAATATTACTACACTTGTATCTACAGATAATTTTATGCATAATTTTAGGGAGATTAGATTGGATGGGGAGCAGTGACGATACGCCAAAGGGTTCGCCAGTAAGAAAAAGGGTTAAGAAACGCTAGTCTAGCCATTGGTGCTTTTTCTAAATACTTATGTCGACTGTACAATAACTTATTTAAATTAATTTTGTTCACATTATGAAATATTTCAAGTTAAAAGTTAATTTATCGCATGAAATATTAAATCACACGGAAAAAATTTTTTAAAAACAATAAACAAATTTGTAACTTAAACATTTTAATATATTTACAATATTTTGCAATTGAATCTTCATCTCATTATTATGTAAAAATCAGTCGAATTTAAAGAAATATAACAGCCTCACACAATATTTTTGATGAATCATATACATATTACTAAATAAAAAAAAAGATACAACACGATTAATTATTTTTAAAGGGAACACAATGTGAATAAAATTAGGGCTCTTCCAAACACATGAATTTAACTTAATATAAAATTATCACAGCATCAAGCAAAAAATTACGAACACAGAATTAAGCTTTTTCAATGTGAAACAGTATTGTTTTGTAAAAAGATATATCAGAGAACCAAACAACTTCTAAAAAAAGAACCAAAAATTACTCATTCACATTTTCAACTTCCTCCACAATCGGGATCAATCTGGCAACATTGATGATCATGACCTAGCTTCTCACAGCGCATGCGCACACCCAGATCCACTTTATCATTCATGACCTAAAACGGGGGTGGAAAAGGGGTAGATGTCAAAGATCCCGGCTATTTTTCGGCACGTCACAGAACCTTCGATGTGAACCTGCATGAATGGGATCATAAAATTTATCGACAGTGGATTATAATTATTCTTACCGTAAGTGATAAGAAATTACTGTCCCGAAAAAACAATGAAAAAAAATTCTTATGCATCACGCTCAAAAAATTACATCTCCATGAACGAAATAATTTTTTTTTGGTTCGACTAAATGATTACATTAATGTTTGTATTCCTTTTTCACCTTTGCGAGCGGACCTTAACCTTGATTTGGAAGTAAAGCGGAATGATGTAAACAAAGCCTGCCCGCATTTTTGGTTGGTTTTGCCGAAGGATATACATCATCCATGAGGAAAATGTTATAAATTGGATTACAGAATGTGAGAGTTTTGACGTACCTTTTGATGTATGAATTGCACCTCAAGATATAATCTGCTTTTTTTCCGACATATCTTAAAATCGTTCGACTTTTTGAATTCTTTTGTATTCATTATGCCGAATGAGAATAAAAGAAATAAATCTTTTTCCATTTTGCTCTGCGTGTATTGAGATGTGATCGAATTTTAAGATTAAGTACACATTGTGGTTGAAGAAAGATATTTTGATGAAAATCACTGATAACAGAAATACGACAGCACATCTTTATATCTTTAATCCTGTTCCCAACACTTTTTTCTTTTTGTCTTTTTTATGTTTATTAAGGTATCCGACTACACGTTCAGAACCGTGATTTTGCAAAAGCGCATAAATGGATAATTTTCATGATATTTAGTGTCACTTATATTAGAATGCATGTATACAATGGTTTTAAGGGCATTTTGACAAAAAAATTATTTAAATACAATATTTTGGCAAAAAATTAACTTAGAATAATTTTTTTTCAAAATGTTCTCTTTTTGTGAAAAATACTTCTATTATAATAAAATTTTGCCTGTATATAGATCAGACCTCTTTACAGAGGCTCCACTAGAATTTTTGAAATATATAACTTAGAAGTGGGTTTATCCATATTTTACAACAGAAGGGAGCAATTTTAAGAAAAAAACGCCGATAATTATTTCAATGGGTTATAACTCTGAAAATAAAGTGAATTTTTCACAAATCTTAGTTGAGCCTCTGTACAGAGGTCTGAGCTATATACAGGCAAAATATTATTATAATAGAAGCATTTTTAACAAAAGGAGAACATTTGGAAAAAATATTATTCTAAGTTAATTTTTAGCCAAAATATTGTATTTAAATAAATTTTTTTTGTCAAAATGTCCTTAAAACAATTTTAAACATGTATTCTAATCTAAGTGACACTAAATATCACGAAAATTATCCATTTATGCGCTTTTTTAAAATCACGGTTCCGAACGTAGTCGGATACCTTAAAAGTATCCCTTATATAATTTTTCCGCATGCATTTCTTATTAGCATGATATTCTCTTTTTAAATTATTTCGATGTCGTCTTTACAAATTTGCTTATACAGTAGACTCCCGAAGACTCGGCACTCGATTACCCGGAAGTCAGGATAACTCGGCCTAACTTTTACAGGTCGATAAAAAACCGCAAAGTATAGTGCAGTACAGAAGGCAACAGGACATTACGCATTTCTTTAAAAAAAAGTATCCACTTTTTGCAAAGTCAGCTACTTAATCATCAGTGCAGATTGCTTCATCCCTTCATAAAGTATTTTCCAGAGGTTTGTCTGATCATGTTGTGACGGGGCTTTACCGCATTTTTCCTATTAATCCTCTTGGGGAATCTTTGGGGCCAGCATTGAGTTAATTCACAGCCAATCCTCTCAAGAAGAAACCGTGATATTCAGATTAGTTAGTAGATATATAGTGCAGGTTTTGTAATCGCTAGGAAGAAGGAGAAAGGAAGCTGAGATACTGAACGCCGTGAGCTGATGGCAAGACATTAAAATTAATTATAGAACAGGCTTTAGCGAGTTAAAGAAATTAAGGAAGATAAAGATAAGTGGTTAGGATTCCAGGTGTCTATTTACTTAGAATTTAGGAATACGTTATATCACTCCTGATTGCCTCCTATAGTAAGACTTGTATTGATCAATATATTTGGAAAAAATAAATTGAATTTATTTTGGCTAATTTGGGTGATCAATCATTTCCTCCAACAAATCTAGGTCGCGTAGATGAAGAGATGGTACCCCCAGGCAGGGGGGTATCACAACCTCTTCTGATAGGAATAAGTTCCGATCTAAAAACTGAACAAAAATTTGGTTTTACGATCTTAATGTTCATGATTCCTGTCGGTGTAAGGATGTGTACTTACGGAAAGCTCTATGTATTCATAAAGTACGTACTTTTCTTTGTTTAAGGGTATTTGGATAGTTTATTTTCTGTTGTATCCTAAAGCAAATAATACATGTAAGTGCAGAGAAACATTTATTAAGGAAGCACTTATACTTTTTTTTTTAAATCTCATTGTCTATGACTCTGCATTTTCACCAACTCGGCCACCATTCCGTCAACATTAGATCTAGTTTTTGGAACTTAACTGTAATTATTTCTTATTTAATATTCAAAGTATATATTTCACTTAAAGCTTAAAACTATTTTTAATATTCTTATGTATTATAATAAATACGCCTTAATGAAAAGTTGATGAAATGAAAAAAAAAATCTTTCTGATGTTATTATGAATCCTTTCGGCTGCCTAATTTTATTTGAGACAAAGATATTGATTGATAATTGTTTTCGTTAAGGCTCCCGTTTATACCGCGTGTTAAATCTGTCAAGATTCAAAGTCCTCACGTTGGTGTGGGTTAAAAGTTTGGAGAAAGGGTTGTTAGCACAGGTGTCATCCTCGTGACTTCACTAAGATTCAAATTGCAAAGTCCTACACTTCCCTCTTGCTACAAATTAATTATCAATCAATCGATCGATCCATCTTCCGCTCAATTTTGAATTCGTGAACAAAATGTTATAATCCTGTTAAATTTCTTCTTTCCACTGCAAACCGATACAAGTAAATTGATTTTAATTAAACAAAAAATCCAAAAGAAGAAAAAAAAAGGTTTTTCTAAAAAATTACATATTTTTTTTCTCCAATATTATAATATATTTCTAAGAACAGTCGAACCTCTATATTGCGAATTTTTCTATATAGTGAACTTTTTCCTGGAACCAAGAATATTTTATGATTTTCTTTTTAAAATAACCTCCCTGTAGCGAAGTGAATTTTCTATGTAACGAACTTTTTTCTTGTGATTCAGTTTTTTTTCTCCCTATATTTTAAGTATTTCTGGACATATTTCAAGTTATTCTCTCTTTTAACACATTTTATGGTGATCATAAAGGAAAGGATGTGAGGCGTATTATGAAACAAAGCATTTTTTCAATAAAAAAAAAACTCAAACAAAATTAAGAGATTTTATGAGTAATTCAATTTAAGGACGCATGTGGTTAATGTATGTTTAGAATCTCTTGTTATAAAATAATGTATGTTTAAAATTACTTGTATGCTTTAAATTAG
>BMAV01004074.1:45870-59085 GCA_019973955.1 Trichonephila inaurata madagascariensis
AAAAAAAAAAAAAAAAAGAATATTCGTTTTTTTCTAAATCGAGATCGTAATGCTCCATTTAATTCAATAGGTCAGTGAATAAACAGTTCTATTTCAAAATAATAAAGAAGAAGAACATTTTGTTTTGGGGAATAAAACGTCTATAATGTGAAAGGAACGATCCGCCACATTGTTTTTATATTTTATGGAATCATGTTTGTTTTTCGTTCTTTCTGTTTGAAATACCAATAAAGTTTTTATATTTTGTTTTCTTTTCGCTTATATATGTATAGATTATATCCATCTGTTGTAAATAACTTGATATTTCTAATTAATTTGAAAAATACACCCAAACGACTTTTCTTAATTATTATATTTAGAATTTAATCCTCACGATCTAGTGCACATTAAACATATAATAAATAATTTTTCGAAGGCAATATTTTTTTTTTTTTAAGAATTAGATTTCTTTACAACTTATAGTCAGTTATTTTTATCAGAAAATCACATATTTTCCTTTCCTCAATGAACCGTATCTTAGTTCCTTCCAAATATGCATAACAGCGTCGTAAATAAAAACTGAGTATATTATGCTCTAATACCTTGTTGAAGAATTAGAGGTTTTGTACTTTTTTTCTGATGTCCTATATTTATCAACCTTTTTTTTTCATTGTAACACATGTGCCAAAATTGTTTCACAGATATCATTAACTATAGGTGAAACACTGTTTCTTTTTTAGGAATCATTCCTTTTCTTTCTTTTACTTGAAGATAGTTCTTTTAAATTTCATAATATTTTGGCACTTGAAGTTCCACAGAGTATTAAAAAAAATCATCCGTAAGATTAGTAATTACCATAGTCAATTTCTTCTCTATAAAATCAAATATAAGTAATTAGGAGTTTATTAGCAAATATTTTTGTTATAAATTTAAAATTGCTATTCAACTCAATGTTAAAAGTCGAAACCTTAAAAAAAGTTATTAACGAAATAAATTAATCAATTTTATCCTTACGAATTTACTAATTAATTTATGTTTAAAAAGTTGAGTAATGTTGCCAGTGTGTCTTTATATAAGAAAGTAGCAAAATATTTTCAGGAAAAACTTTTGGGGGAAATACAAAGCATTTACTATTAGATTTCCTAAACAATTTTTATTTAGTCTTAGCACTTTCTTGGTGAACTTCAATGATCCATGTTAAAAGCTATACATATTACATAGACCACAAAAATGTATGCAATATAGTACCCATAAGATATTTAAAACAATATAGTACGCATAAGATGACCACTTAAAGAATACTAACAAAATTTTTCAACTGATGTGATAATCAACATAAAAAAGATTTCCTTTTTAATTCTGAAATTTAGAAAGATAGTTGAAGAAATTCAAACATTGTAAATGATAGGCAATGATCATTATACTACCTATATTTAAAGTAAAAGAATTGAATTACAGTCGAACCTCCATATTACGAACCTCTATATTGCGAATTTTTCCTGGGACCAAGAACATTTCACGATTTTCTTCGTAAAATAACCTTCTAATGACGAAGTGCATTTTCAATATAAAGAACTTTTTCTCTTGTGACTCAATTATTTTTCTCCCTATTTTTAAAGTATTTCTGGACATTTCAAGTTATTCTCTCTTTTAACACATTTTATGGTAGTTTATAAATCTTGGACTGGTTTTATTAGGTGCCTAACTCACCGAGAGCAATAGAATTCTGAGTATTTCATCCAAGAAGTGCAAGCATAACCCCAATTGTCCAATTCACTGGAAACATCTTCAATATCCTCTTTCACCCTCGGTTGAGTCTCCTGTCTTTTAACTAGTTTCCATTCATTTGTAGTGTTGATCAGTCGTACTGGTAACTTCGTTTCTTGTAGCTGAAAAATGTCAAAACGTAAATGCTTGAGCATAAAAGAAAAAAATTTAATTCTTCAGGAAGTGGATAAAAGCGTCAAAAATCTTTTCGTGCAGTTTTTCTTTAGTTCTTTTTTTATATAGGTAAAATATATAAAATAAATATATTAATTTACAAAAAGGTGTGAATAGTTACTTTTTTTTAATATATAGTGTTTATGAATTTAAAATTTGTTTTATGTAGTGTATAAAGAAAATTGAAAGATGAATCTCTATATAACGAATTTTCCATATAACGAACTTTTTTTCGGGATTAAGCGACTTCGTTATATAGAGGTCCGATAGCATATATAAAATAATAGCATGATTTAACTTCACGAGTTTTTTTTCGGTCAATATTACACGCTTTGTTTTTCAAGATAAATTCTCATTCTTTTCATATTTTTCATTTTTTTAAATACAGATTTTTATCTAAAAAATAAAATATTAGACTTTTAAAATAATTTTTAAAAATCTGTATTTTATTAGCATTGATTTAAAAACACTATGAGTATAAAACTGTATTCTATTACGAAGGACATTGAAAATCACAGTTAACAATAATATTGAATGCAATTCTTTAGTTAAGGAGACTTTTACCAGCGAATGAATGTATTAAAATATCCCTTTCATACGCGCGATTAGCTTAAATTCATTTGATACTTAAAGATTAATGTTTCTTCTATTTTTAAAATGGAAACATTAAAAATTTGAAATATTGCCTCTATTAAGATATTAAATGCATAAAAAAACAAGTAATATAAAAAAAAGTTTTTAAGTCAAATTCCTACTCAGATCAACAAAGAAAATTTTTATTTTAGCTATTTTTTATTAAATAGTTACAATTAATATATAAATATGTATATACATAGGACAGAATCACAACATTAAGTGGTATAATTAATTTTTATTAATTATAATTAAAGTATCGTATTATCATACAAAACAATCGTGTATATAAAATTTCAGTTCAACTGAATGCTTTAAAACGTAGAAAAAAATCTTTTTAAGTTTTGACACAAGTCATCAAAAATGATGCCAACGTGGCTGTATTTGTAATTCTTTAAATAATTAGTTTTAATCAATTAATTTTTATTAATTATAATTAAATTATTGTATTGTCATCCAAAATAATCATGTATATAAAATTTCAGCTCAGTTGAGCGCTTTAAAATGTATTTTATTAACGATTGAAAATTCTGCCAAGATAAATAAATATACAGAGAGTGTGAGCTAATAGTGTAGGAATTGAATAAGCGATTTTTCTTTGAAAATACTTACTTAACACACAATTGTACTTACGGGAACTGAAAAAAAGGTCCCAAAATTATAAATTACTCAATATTTTTCATGGCTCTTATCCCTATTGTTTCCAAAATAAAGAAAATTTCATAATTATCTTAATTTCTTAATACTTTTAATTTCAGACTCTTAGCTAAAAAATCAAAATTAAGCAAATTGTGTAATTTTTCATACCAAGAAATACGTTTTTATCAGTAATTTAGATGAGTGTGATTGGTTTGTCATATACTTCAAGGTTAAACTAAAACTCAGAATAAAAAATTTTTAATTACACAAAATTTTTTTGAGTACCTAATTAATTTTATATATGTTGCAAGAGCACACCAAGGTGATGCAAATGTGGTGGTTTATGCAAATTTCTACATTATCAATAAATTATTTTTAATTGTAGAAGAAATTTTTTTTATAAAATATAATCTTATTTTCTCACATAAAATGACACTTTTGTCCATGAAGATATAAATGCTCCATTAAAAAATATTGTAAATTTTTTTCAAACTTGTTTTTGTTTAAAATGCCCGGAATTCGCAATCAAATTTCCTAAAATTTACAACCCTATTAACAACGTACAAGACAAATTACAAAAATTTGTATACTGAACTTTAAAATGAAAAATATCATCATTTATGAGGTATGATTATTTAAAAACGATATTTTATAACGCATGCGCAGAAGATGTTATTTTTCTTTCATATTTTTGTGCCGAGTAGTAAAGAGCAACTCACATAAAGAGATCCAGGTAAAATTTAGACGACATACTTAGCAATACTTCTGTTATTCAATGAAAATAGTTGAAAAAGAAGTAGTAGTTAACTAAAGTAGTTAAAATTGATTAAATGAGATTTACTGATAGGCATATTATAACGTTCTTTGTATCAGTAACGGAAGAAAATAATTCCATATAAAAAAGTTATGTGTGGGCCTATGACCACACGATAGAAGGAAAAACTTCTGATTTATTCTGGGCAAGGGAATCCAATTGTTCAAATGTACTATGTTTTCTTTTACGACATTTTCGCATGCAGACATTTAGTAGTTCTCTTTTTCGTGCCCATTCATCTGTGGATTTGTTTATTTCATATATTTTCTGTAAAGGGTTATGTTTAAATAATTATGCATTATTTTGAGTATATACGACTTAAATGTCAGTTAGTCTGATTATTTAAAAATATAAATAAATTACTAATGTAGATTATATTTATATAATATATATAACTTATACAACGCCGTGAAAACTTATGTCCTGATAGCCCGTTTACTATTCTTAAAATTCTCAAAGCAAACAAAGGGAGAGGGTTCGTACTCTTTCTCAATTAATGTTTTTATTTTCTCGTAATCTCTTAGTTGTCATCACTAATGTTAACCAAAATATTGGTAACTTTCTCACCAATTAACTTCCTTAAAATTTCGGATTTTAATTCTTTTTGCACATTTTTGTGCTTAAATCCTTTTTTACTGGATCAAAAAATAGATTCCATGTTTCGTTTCTTCTTGGCACAGGGCGTACTATTATTTGTACAGCTTTAAGCAGTTTATCTAAAGAAGAGAAATACTTTCAACATCAAATATGTTGAATTTACACGTTCCGTTTGTTATTGCAAGCGTAACCTATGCAACTCGTCTTAATTTTTACGTTGCACAACTGTGGTCGCAGGTAAATCCATGATAAATTTCTTATCTTTTATAAACTTTAAGGATTTCAAAAGAATTTCTTTAGTTCAACGATTTTAAAACATTCAACTACAGTTTCATCGATTTCTTCTAAAACGGCTAGCAAGTAAACTTTGTAACATTTTTAAACATTATTGATCATAAACAATGTTCAACAACAACAAAAAAATAAAACTCACTTTCGCAAGATAATCCTTTAAGACCTCTGGTTCTCGACGGAGAGCTGCAGCTTGATAATAAACTTTGAAATATTCTTATAATATAATTCCCAGAGTCTCTCTTCTGATATAATACATAAGGATAATATATCTTTCCATTATTTACGCTAGCGCTTTTCTTCTCTCGTTCACTCAGTGGAGTTGAGTAGAAGTGGGCTGCATGACAGTATAAAAACAAACACGCGCCTAAAAAATTTTCAATTCAAAACAAAGCGAGCACGATTGTTACCTACTGGAGCTGTCGAGTAAACCCAACTCAGCCCAGCACAGCCGAACCTGACGCTTAATTTAGATTCACTCTTCATCAAATCGCGCCTAAAGAAGTTGTCACTTCCTAAAACTAAACATTTGAGAAAGAGTATTCTTTTCTAATAGATTTATTAAACAAAGTTTTAAATTGGACAAAGTTAAACTGAATCCATTCAATCAATAATAAGACATTGTGATCATAATTTTTGTCTCTTAAGAAGATATAAAAATTGAATTTTCTATGAACAAACAAAAGGCCTTAGCACCCCTTTGTAAACTTTATGATAGCTAATTGAAACCAAAGATTTTCAACCATAGACCGGAGATATGCACTTATCCTTGAACTATTATAAGCCATATCGGAGAACACAGCTCTATTATTCGGTTACATTTTATAGTATTATAACAATAAAATAAAGTGCCTCAAAATAAGATACGTTGTTTTCCTTTTGGCCTGAGAAAGAATTAATTTCGCGAAATTTTAGCTCATAATACTATAAAAAGTTTGGAAATCCTTTTATAAGTTGATGCTGCAAGCACAATCTATAAACAATAAATTATAGCTTAAAAAATCTAAAAAACACGCTTTTACAGCTAACGAACTGAAAAGTAAAAAATAATTCTTAATTTAAGAATAAAATGATTAACGTGAAAATATGAATGTCTTTGTGATAAAAGCGTGGGGCGCTTAGTACTACATTTTTACTCTTACTCTGCATTTCGGAACAGAACTAGCAAGAAATTATAACTATTGATATCGAGCACCCAAAGCTTTTATCACAATGATATTAATTTTCTTGTTTGCCTTTTTTTTATATTAAGAATTATTTTTTACTTTTCTGTGCGATTGACTATTAAAGTGTGTTTTTTGGTTTTTTTAAACTTTAATTTATTTTTTTAGTTTTTTAGTTCAATCTACAATAAAAGCGTTTTTTTTTAAAAGTTTTTTAGACTATTATTTATTTTGTTTGTTGTATTTATATTAACGATGAGCGTTTTCGAATTAGAGTTGTAACAATCTTTTAGTTGCGAAATCTGGAAATAGAATCTGGAAATGAGAGAACGTTAAATTTGATGATTCTGATCAGGACAATGGAACAAGATTATTAAATTATTGTATCGTCATCAGTCCTTGACAAGTGTGCAAAATTTCGAATTAATTAATTAATTAATTTCGAGTTCAATTATATACAAGTGAAGCTAATAAAAGCATGTTAAAAAGCAATGAAATATTGACTTGACTACTTTTTACTACTTGGATTTCCTTCGTAAAATGATTTTTTTCAGATTTTTATAAAGGTGACTGACTCTCTTATGATGGAAAGTTTCGATAATTTGATAGTAAATAATGATGAATGCTATTCTGGCTCATTTAAATTTAGTAGAAGCAATTACATAGAAAATTTGTTTACGATTATGCGAAAGAATGAGAGAAACGTGATTGGTCAATTTTAAGTTATTAAATGCAGGGATAGTCATCAGAACTCTTGATATAAACATTGAAGTTTATATAGAAGATGTTATTTTCAAAGAATAATGAATCATGCGGGCAGCAAAAAAATTGATAAGCACTCTCAGATGCTTCTTCTGGTGAATCTTGATCTTATCACACATTCAATTTCTTTTCTTTTCTTTTTTTTTTTTGACTAAATTTAATCACTACTCACATAAGATTGCATTCTAGAGATTATTTTCCTGAATACTATTTGATGAATCACAGCAAAAAAATAATTATAATTCGATGTAGAAAATTCAGTTTTTAAAGAAAGGTTATATGTTATCATATTTGTTTAGTTCGAGAAGTGCAGTGCGCAGCAATTTAAAATTCTCTTTTAATTAATTTGTTGTTTTTTAATGTTAGTTTGCTGTCCTTAACTTCTACATTAACTCAAAAAAAAAATTATTAAATTTAACCTTGTTTACCGTTCTCCTTTTTTTAAAGTTTCAAAATGAAATTTTTAATCTAATTGTTGAAAAATTTTTTATTTGTTTACATTTTAAGCAACATCTAGAATTTTGCAAGTTTGGTTACTGACGAGGGATTTTTAATTCTGGACCAAGGTCAGAAGACCAGAACGATCCGAATCTGTATTTCATTTTCCTAATTCCCACATACGACTACTGAAGATTTTTTAAACTTCTTACCTGATTTAATGCAGTAATCGCCATTTCCCGTTGGTGTGGTGTGGTAGTTAGGAGAGGGGGGTGCCAGCTCAGGTGTCGTCCACGTCACTTGACCATGGTTCAAAATTACGAGGTCCGTCGCCAACAGCCCTCGTGTAGCTGAACAGTGCGACGTTAATATTCACTCACTCACCCGGTCTTCATCTGTGAGACTCTTTCGTACTTTGAGTATCGAGCAAGCTACAATAGATTTAACGTGTATCCCAGCCCCTGTACATATCAGGTCACTCATTGAGACGCTTCTTAATTGATTGATTGAATATTAACGTCGCACCGTTCAGCTACACGAGGGCTTTCGGTGACAGACCTAGTAATTTTGTACCATGGTCAAGTGACGAGGATCACTTCTGAGCTGGCACTCCCTCTCCTAACTACCACACCACACCAAACTTTGAGTACCAACGTCGAATGATATGTTTGTTTACTGAGCCGTCCCCTAGTGCGGCATGGATGTTTCGGGCAGTTACTGCAGTATTATGATCACTCTTCCCCTCATATAAAAATAATACTTGAAATTCTCGAGAATTCATCTTATGATTAAACATATAAAATTATATAAAAATTACAATATTTTTTATTAAAACATATCAAATGAGAAAGAGAAAGATTTTAGCTTTAAAATGATATCTAATGTATGAATATATCAAAAAAGTCTTATTAGGAAAAAAAAATCTCATAAACGCTCTGGTGTAAATCAGACATTTCATGTGTTACAACTAATAGAAAAAGCAAGGAAAGGAGGGGGTCTCTAAGTCAAATCCGACAGAAAAAAAAATATTGTTTGTAAAGAAAAATTTATTTTTATTTTATAATTTCCTTCCCTTTGCATAAAAAAAAAAAATTAGGACTAATTGCTGCGATAATAAGAGAGATAGGAGATGATTAAAATGAGCCCCGTGAATAAACGTTCATGCCACATATAATATATAGTGCAATGAAGTGTTTCTCAAACTGTGGGGCACAAGCGTATTGAAAATTCGAAAACAAAAAATTGTTTAAAAAATTATTAATTTACTGAAAATAAACAAACAAAATACTTTTTGATATAATAAAATATAGAATACACATTTACACTGATATAATACACTTATAAATGTATCAGTACTGTGTACAATGTATGTTTTATTATTAATTTAACTATACTAATTTAAGAACAAGCTTGATAATTATCAGTGACCCCATGGGCTTATATTAACACTTATTTTGATTATTTGTACGTTTTATAATGAATTCCCTAACTGCCGATCAAAAGTTACGCGATTCGCTCCCCAATACCGCCGTTTACCACGCAGACGAGCGTATTTTGATGTTTTTTTGAGGGGGAGAAAAGAAATTAATAAGCAAATCCTCTGAAATAAATAAACTCTTCACAAACATTATTAGGTTCTTTCATAGCATTTCAAAGCCGTCGAAATAATTTTCTGGATAGCACTGCACAGGAAAGATTGTACTTCGGAAAGACGTATATATACGTCCAGAAAATTAATGCTTTGGCTGAGTGAGACGTTTTTATACGTCAGTGGCACATAAGAGGTCAAAGTCGAAATGTAGCTTTAGTGTCAAAGTATAGTATTATTGAATTCAATACATTCTTATTGTATGGAGGGGGGCGCGATAAAAAAGATGATTGAATAGTGGGTCGCGTATATTGAAAGTTTGAGAAGCACTGGTGTAATGGATAAAGGAATAATGAACAGTTTTTCATCGAAGTAGTATTGTGCGTCTGAAATGTTATAGAGCCACATGAGAAACCGTTAATTAATTATACTTCATTAAAAATAGGATTCAATGAAATTTTCTATAAAAAAATTCTGTTAAGAACAATCTAGCCACCAAAGTATTATTTGTAAAAATACACGTTATTTGTGAGATGTTCTCTATCTTCAACCAAAATCAGGGGTATTATGAGCATCGCCATAAGTGTAAAAGATTATTCTCTTTAATTTAGTAAGAACTTAAATAATTAAATAAGAGAACTTTAAAAAAAAGAAGAAAAGAATAAAAAACATTAAATATTAAGAAAAGCTCGAAATATTAAAAGAATTAAAAAAAAAGTAAATGAATTTTTAAAAATTTCACAATAGGTTTAACAATCAACTCTATTCACTTGATTTACCTCTAAGGACCAATCAGATATGTTAAATTAATGTAAGAATGTTAAATTTCTGAAAAGTGACTATTTGGTCAATTTCTTGGCAGTTAAGACAATATTCTCTTGAAGTGGCGAATTAATTTTGAAAAGCACATACTATTCATAATCCCCCCTAAAAAACTATTACCCTTTTCCCTCTGACAACTACAAATATAACTACGATATTAAAAAAAAAGTAAAAATGTCGTTTTTCCATTTATATCTTTTCGTAATAGAAAGCAGTAATGGTTATGTAGCAAATAAAAAAGGAAATTAAGAACAAGAAAATATAGATATTTTTTAAATTAATAAGTGATATAAGTAAGATTATTTTTGCACATAGAGTTCTTTATTTGAAGGATTTTTTAAAAACGTCCATTAAAGATTAAAAAATATACAAAGTGGACGATTTATTTTGAGGAATTTTTAAGAATGTTCTTTAAAAGTTAAAAAAAAAAAAAAAAAAAAACAAAGCAGACGAACAGAAAAATATTAATAAAATTAGAACGCATCTTACCTCACATCCGAAAGGTTACACCCTTCATGATTCAAGAAAATACAAATAAAATCTTAAGACAACACATGCCTTATCCTTGAACTGGAAATTAAAACAAAGGGTTAACATACATTTTGATTTGTTTTTCTTGATTTCTCGTGGTTTGCTCGTGTCAAACCACAAATTTATAAAAAAAACCGCAATATAACCTAGGGGCTGATACGTCGAAACGTAATATAATGATAATGTATTACATATAATGTTTTAAAAGTTTAAGTTATCAAATTTAAATCATTGGCACGAAGCCAGAACCACACACACAAAATTCGTAGAAAATTCATGGAAATATATATCATATTCATCGATAATGACTCTTACAACTGACCTTCTTGTTATTCCTATTAGGAAGGAATCGCGATGTAATCGAACTAATCCTTATCTTGCCATTGTATTTACTATAGTAATATGCTAGATTGCACTGGATTAGTTCCGGAATTGATAGGGAAATTTTGAAATGTCTTTATTTAAAATAACTTTTGTATGCTTATGTTTATTTTGTTCAAAAATATCAATTTATGAATCAAGTTTTTAATAAGATTGGGATGTTTTTTAAGCGGTTTAAGAGGTTGCTTTGAGTAGCCCTAATCCATCAAAATCGCATTAAAAGTATGCACAGTGTGTAAAAATTAACTTTTCCGGTTCTTTGTAGTGTCGAACATTAAAGCAATAATTCTGAAACTGCTCTATAAATGTGTTTGAATCTTTTTAGGAAAATTTTTTCCTAAATTAAATCATGGTCGTAATTAGAATCTTTATGTATTTTCATAAAATTGTGCGATTTTAAGATTTTTTTTTCCTGCGCTAAAAGCTTACATCCGAGATTTAAGCAATTTCAAAGAACGAATAATGAATCTGACAATATTAATAACTGAAATAGTCAAAATGAGCGTTGAAATGTGCGTTTATCTGTGGGCATCTGGACTGTGCAAATAGTACTCAATCCCATATCTGGTGGACTTCAATGTGGGAGACAGCGAAAGTAGATTTTTTCAGTCTTCTGAGAGGTATGACAGTGATTGGCTGAGACGAGGAGATCCGGGAGGCGTGCCTGAGAGTTTCTTGAACTGAAATAGTCATTGATTGGTCTAACTTTTTAAATCGAGATTCCGAGTGACTAAGGCATGCCGCAATTAGGAAGGCCATTTTTTTAGGCAGGTTATCATTGAACAGGTCATTTTCACTATAGCTTGCATGATTTTTAAACTACTATACCACGGATAGAACACCTACGTATGAGGCATTATCTATTATTTTATCGAAAAATTAAGTATGTGAGATCACATTCAATATTATTGCATTATAGTCGTTTGTGATGCTAAATATTATTAGATACTTGTATTATTCTGTCGACCCAACTTTGTCAAATCGAAAAGCGTAGCCAAATACCACGATATGCCACTAATAGTAGAAATAGTTGTCACATGTACAAACGCAATAATCTTGATCACACATGCTCGAAAATAATAAAATTATTTATGGTTTATTATATTATTCTTTTATTTTGTTGAGAAAAAGGGTTAGTTTCGAATCAATTTTCTATAAGAGCGAATGCATTGGAGTATTTTTGAAGATATACGGCCTAATACGTAAGATTATGGGGTTTAAAGAAATGGCAAAATAAGAAACTTCACAAAACTGCACGAAATCATTTAGATTCGCATTTATGCGAATTTATGTGGCGTTGTCTACATAAAGAAGACTAATTTGTCATCATTTTGTTAATGCAATTATGGCGTATTTCCACTTAAATAATGTAGTTGTTATTAGATCTTTTGTTTATTTCAAGTATACTCTCGGTTCTTTTTAAAATATAGTATTTAATTTTTCTAAATCATATGTATTGATTGGCTAATACGGCATGCTTAAAATCAACGAGCGCAAATGGAAATTTTTTATTTATTTATTTTGGTTTAGTGATATCTTTTGATTCAGCGGAATTAGCCGACAGTATAATGTATTTTTTATAACCAAGAGAATATATATATAGCGTTGGTTCTCAGTGACATAACGTTACCCCTCACAATCCCCGCATTGTAGGGCCCCTGATTCTATGGAGCCCAAAGCCTAACTGACGCCAAGTACGTACCCTTTGTAAGGTCCGGCTTAAGTCCAAAATATGACTTTTCAGGAAGGTCCTAACATTCTCCGTTACGCTATTGCTGGTACTTTAATTCGAAACACAATTACTAATGTAAATCCGATGTAATTTAATTTGCGATTAAATTAACTCTTTATCAGGCTATTTTTTTCTACCAATGGTACATTAAAATATTTTGGGGGGACGAGATTGATTTAAAAACAGAAATTAATAAAGCTTATTAGGTAAAATTATTTTTGATTTTTAAGATCCCTTTGGGGTTATAGTGGGGACATATTTACCACTTCCCGCTGTGTGCTATTGAAAGGTATTTTTATATCTTTTGTTTCCTTTTTCCTCTCTCTACATGAAATTTCTACAGTATATTTTGTAGATACCTCAATCTTGAAAAGGAATAGTGAATTAGAAATATTTTATATATTTTTAAGTGATGATGATGAAATTAAGAATTGTTACATATTATTTCCAAGGAAATTCATGAAAACAGAAATCAGTACATAGTAAACACAAGCAATTTATTAAAGATGTTTGCATCTATATGGTAACAATGTTCTTTCCCAAACACAAACAGTCCGAAGATCCGTTCTGTTAGCAAAAAATCTGTCTGTTGATTTTAGATATCTTTAATTGGCTCCCAGAAGCCTTTTTTTAGGCAAGAACAAAATTTACGACCTTTTTAAGTGACCAATAATTATTTTTTTTTCCCTTGGGGTTTGCTATCTTTGTCACGTTCCCTAGACGGTCTAGCAATTTTTTTGTGTTTTCAACCATACCTTTTTCCAAGTGGCGTAACGGAGGATATTAGGCCCCCCCCCTACAAAATCAGGTTTTGGGCCCCAGCCGGATTTTATAAAGTGTATGTACTTGACATCAGTCAGGTTTTGGGCCCCCTAGAGTCCTGCCTTTCTCCGCGATGCGTGGG
>BMAV01004074.1:66618-78241 GCA_019973955.1 Trichonephila inaurata madagascariensis
AGTTTTCCCGGATTTCGATTCAGTTCCGGTCCGAAGCTCTGGTTTTGTGTGAAGTAGAGAATTGTGCTGATGAAAACATCTAAATTACGTTGCTGAAATCTTAGCTTTATAAAAGAGTCTCACGCGAATTGTATTTTATATCATTTTTCTTTCGCTTGAATATTTCAAAGATATTACTTCAAAAAATCGCGGTTTTTTTTTCTTTTTTACTCAACTTTAATATTTTTCTAACTGCCTTTCTTTTTTATAAACTTTTTTATAAAATAAACAAAAATATTTCGCAATAAAAAAAATTATATTATACAAAAACACACTGAGTGTTTATTTATATTCGATAAAGTGCTGCAATTTTTGTCAGAATTATTTTCAAATGTAGTTTTATCATGCAATACTTTGAAGTGATTGTGAAAAAATATTGAAAAGCGAGAAAATCCTTTATCAAGACTTTTTTTATTCAAATTTTCTCTCATTCGGAAAACCATACTTTCATGCAACTGAGCAGTAAAATTTCTAATACATTCATATTTCTGAACAACATAGGTACTTTTTTTTATTATTATTTGATTTACTATGTACAAGTTGCAAACTGTTTAAAAAATATACTTGACTTGCGAAAGAAAAAAATGGACACACATACACATACATTTTTCCATAATCTTTGATACATAATACAAGAAATAGTGTCGACCATCTGGTATAGTGGTTAGCGACGCTGACTGCTGTGCCGTAGGGCTTTGGTTAAAATCCTAGAGAAGCCATGGATGTTTGTAAATGTATAGTGTTTTCGTGGCATGGGGAACTCTAACTAGGCGTCGAGCTGCAAGTTCTCTCGTGAGGTTGGTGGAAGCGGAAGAGAGAAAGGAAGCCTCTGACCACCCATAGGGTTTCCCTCCTCAAAATTGGGATAGAAATGGGCTAAATCGTACTGTCACCTGTATGGTGCTCAAAGCTACGGCAGGCGTCACTTGGCCCTTTGCGATGATGATTTTCGTGGGCCTCGACATGCCTTTACCGATCAGGTGGCATAAGTAACTACAGCAAAGTGTTTTAATTGACAAAAAGTGAATAATAATGAATTGAAATATAATATTTCAAAAAAGAACTTAATGCTTTTGTCAAGTAAGCTTTTTGAGTTAGTGAACAGAATTTTAATACTATGGAACTTTTATTTTCCTAGTCAAAATTAAACTACTGAATAACTCGAATCTGCAATATAGAACATCCGGAAGAACAACAATAACAGCAAAAATAAAGAAGGTTTCTCTAGAATTAAATATTAAAATATACTTCTAAGTATTTCTCAAGTTGAGCTTGCAACCCCTCTCTGAAATGTCACTCCACGCCAAGAAAAAATGGCTGGTAGACTAGATCTTTAAAACTCTCTAAAGAATTCGGTGAAGAAAATACTTAGAAAATGGTATTAGATGCAAATAAATTTATAGTCTTTAACATTGCAACCAATCAAAGTGATCACGCAAAATTTATCAGATAATTACAATAAGAAAAAGGAGTGTTCGTTATTTAGAATAAATATTTCAAAAGTTCAAAAAAATTGATTAAGAACAATCGGAAAAAGTTATTGGTAATGAGCGAAGAATGTTCTAAAAGTTTTATAAAAAACAAATTTAAGTAAAAAAAAAAAAAAGAAAGAAAGAAAGATAATGCCAAAAAATGATTTAATACATCTAAATTTTCAAAACCAAGGAGCTATGAAAAAAAGAAGCAAAGAAGAGCCAGGAGCCAGTGAAATACGTTTAACGCGAAAACGCTTAAGACGAAATATTGGTTAACAAGAAATAATAAACAGTCCCCACAAACTACTATATGTTTTCATGCATTTTTTTCTCTTTACATGAAGCGAATATATTTATATATATATATATTATAAAATACTAATTTTAAACAAATAAATAATCCAGTCGCAATTCGATTAGGCACTCAAGTTAGACGCAATCGTTATCGTGTTGGCACGCTATATGAATTCAGTTCTTAATGTTCTCCCATGTTTTTCTACAATATATTTTTGGAAAATATTATGTTGTAGTATTGACTATATGGTTGCAAATAATGAAAAAAACTGAATTAATATTTATGATCAAATTACATGTTCAATCAAGTAAATATTTTTATTAGGGGCAATTTGGTGATCTAGTTTAGGATGACACATCTTTCAATTTTTTCACAAGGCCTTTCAGAGTCTTTAAACGATGAAAGTCTAAACATTAAATACATGACCTTTGCGGACCCCTTAGAAAGGGATGCGGATGACAGTTGAAGAACCACTGGCTTAACAGTTTCTGTGATATTTTGAAATACATAGCGTACCATAAAAAATCCGAAATAATCACACAAAGATAATTTTCATACCTATAAATCCTCATATATATACAGTTGGACCTCTATATAACGAAGTCGCTAAATCCCGGAAAAAGTTCCCATATAAGTTCGTTATATGGAAAATTCGTTATATAGAGGTTCATCTTTTAATATACTTTATAAACCACATAAAACAAATTTTAAATTCATAAACGCTACATATTAAAAAAGTAACTATTCACACCTTTTTAAAATTAATATATGTTTGTTTTATATATCTTACGCATCAAAAAAGAAAGAAAGAAAGAAAAACTGCAAGGAAAACAAGAAAAAAGAATGTCAAAGAATTCACTGTATTTTCAATATTAACAAAAAAATTTTCTGAAATTAATGAATTTTAGGGACATTTTATAATTTAAAGCATACACAAGTAATATTAAACATACATTATTTTATATATATATATATATATATAAAAACGGGAGCACGGGACAACTCCACTGAGAGTGACAGAGTATATCGAAGATATTTCTAGTGAACTGGGCAATGGGGGTTACAGGTTGCACTTCTTGGATAAAACATCCAGAACTCTATTGCTCTCAGTGAGTTAGGATCTAATGAAACCAGTTCAAGATTTATGACCACCATAAAATGTGTTAAAGAGAGAATAACTTGAAATGTTCAGAAATACTTTAAAAATAGGGAGTAAAAAAAATTGAATCACAAAAGAAAAAGTTCGTTATATAGAAAATGCACTTCGCTTTAAAGAGGTTATTTTACGAATGAAATGTTCAAGGTTCCAGGAAAAAGTTCGCTATATAGAAAAATTCGCCATATAGAGGCTCGTTATATACAGGTTCGACTGTATATATATAATTTTCTCTTAACCACACCATCATTCAACCATCACAATTTTTCAATTTAGTTGGAAAATAATAAAAACACACATTCACTCCAATTCAACTCCCCTAATTTGTACAACATTTTCAATTGCAACATTTGATACTCAAGCCACCATTAAATTTTTGCAAGGATATCGTTATAGGGGTTGTATTACACTTCTTGTGAAAAATTGCTCCTTTCACCAACTAATCGACAATCACGATACTCGTAATCGTTATCGAAAATAATACCGCAAGGATTACTATTAATGGTGAATGTGATTACGAGTCTCATTATTGAACACCCAATAACTTAAAAGAATCGATTAAGCCGGTTTAAATTCCGCGATGCACAAGTTAATGACTTGAAACTGAGTCCGATGTCCTCTGTTCTGGCGACCCAAACAGATTTAAATCTCTTGTCAAGGGATTAGAAATTCTAATGGAGCGTTAAATGGGAAATGGCGGACGTCGTCTCGTTAAGAATATTTTACAGACAAAGAGTCGTACTTACGACATAATGTTCGCCTCATTTCCTCAATAGGAGATGTCTTCTAGAAGATTAAAAGTTCCCTTTAACTTTAACTGGACATTTGTACTGCTGGAAGATGCTGAAATGAGTTCAGTCTCTGAGATTCTGTGGAATGTACGGGTATAATACGGGTAGAACAAAACTTTACTGAAATCAAAATTTAAATTGATATTCCTTAAGGTATCCGACTACGTTCGGAACCGTGATTTTAAAAAAACGCATAAATGGATAATTTTCATGATATTTAGTGTCACTTAGATTAGAATACATGTATAGAATTGTTTTAAGGACATTTTGATAAAAAAAAATGTATTTAAATACAATATTTTGGCAAAAAATTAACTTAGAATAATCTTTTTTCAAAATGTTCTCCTTTTAAAAAAAATGCTTCTAAAATAATAATATTTTGTGTGCTCTCTTATATAAAGTAAAACTTCTCCAGAAAGACTGAACTATTTTTTTTTTGAAAAATTCACATTATTTTCAGAGTTACAACCCATTAAAATAATTATCGGCGTTTTTTTCTTAAAATTTCTTCCCTTTGTTGTCGTAAAACATGGATAAACCCACTTTTAAGTTATATATTTCAAAATTTCTAGTTGAGCCTCTATACAGAAGTCAGAGCTATATACAGGCAAAATATTATTATAATAGAAGCATTTTTCACAAAAGGAGAATGTTTTGAAAATGGGTCATTCTATGTTCATTTTTTGTCAAAATATTGTACTTAAATAATTTTTTATTATAATAAAAGTCTTAAAACAATTTTATATACATTTTCTAATCTAAGTGACACTAAATATCATAAATAATATCCATTTATACGCTTTAGCAAAATCCCGGTTCCGAATTTATTCGGATATCTCAATTGGGATTTAAATATAAACATAGTTTTTTTTATATTACATACTAGCTATTACTCGGCCCCTTAGCTGAGTATTTCATGAAATTGTATGACTATGTATTGTTTTTAAGTTATATTTTGATATCCGAATATTTTTTTCCCCTATCATTCGATTGTATTCAAAAACCTTTTTATAGCCCTCCCCTCTTGATTTAAAAAGGACGGAACTTGAATTTTTAAGCCAGAAGTATATTTATTTTTTACACTCCCTTAATTTCCCTTGGGAGTCGATTTGCTTAAAATTCATCCTAAAATAAAGGATCTTTACAAAACAAAAGAAACATGCTTGACGCATTTAAAGTCCATAGATGTAATAGTTCAGAAACAGAATCTTTGTCTGTAACGCCTCCACGATCCCTACATTGGCAATCGATTTCAAAACCCACTCTTAGCGGGGATCTCTGTACAACAAAAGAAACATGCTCGCCAAATAAATTCGGTAGATTTAATAGTTCGAAAATGTGTGAGGTGCTTGATCGGGGGTGCCCCATTTCTACATTATCCTCGCGACCTAGATCTGTGGGAAGGAACGAAGCAGCAGCCACACACACATATCGTTTATCTTAATATCACTTCATTAAGATATTAACTTAAACAATATACAATAATAATATAATAATATTCAATTCAAGTGAATCTGGAGTGAAAGGATACAATTCGTATTACCAAATAATCGCGTAACCGACCACTATATCTAACTCTACCGACTATTTCTAACTTCAGTAACTACACAGTTGTTAATAATTTGATTTAACAGTCCTACCGCTATATCTTGGGTAAACAGCAATTCGCTTGATTCTAACTGACGTGGCTTTTGTCCATGTGGAATGGTATCCACCTTTAACTTGATCGCACAGGTACGGATAGCTTAAATCTTGAACTCGATATTTCCTCTCACTTTAACTTAAGCACTGGCAAAACTTAGACCTCGTATATTCACTTCTCATAGCCACTCCGCGTGCGCTAACTTCTACTATTTATAAGATTCCTAATTTGAATATTCACGCTTCTCTTCTCGAGTTGGTTGGAAAGAATTGCCATTCTGGCCCCAAAGAAACCCTAAAGGATAATTAGTTGAAATCACGATGAGCCCATCACAAATGAAAGTTTTGTCTATAGCCTCCCCCCCTCAACCCTTCGTGGGAGTCGATATCTGCACAATCCATTCTTAGCGGATCTCTGTTTAGCAAAAGAAACAAGCTTGCCAAATTTCAAATAGCTCCAGAGATCTCGGGATGAGCGAGTGAGTGAGTCGTTTTTCTCCTATATACATATTCACATAGATAAATCGATTTAAATTAAAAAGCGATTGCAACACATTTCTGAAAATACATCGCTGTTATTTATTCTAATTTCAAATCGAAATATTGCTTAACTTTCTAACTTTTCATTGAAGGGGGGGGGGGGGGCACGAGGTATAATTTTGCTTTTGACAAATGAGTTCAGCTATCATGTACGGTATTTCATATCTCATTACTTTTTTAAGCAAAAAGTTCGAAATCATAAGGAAGCATTTCACTCTATTCTCCATTCGAACATTTTTTAACGAAACTTTTTTTTTTAATTAAAAACAGATACAATAATTCCCGAGCATCACAAGTATCACACGGGGCTTACAAAAGTAAGTAAAACAAATAAAATAAGATAAATAAAATAAAAAGTAAGTAACGAAACAAAAGTTACGAAATCATGAAATAATAATAATAATAAAAGCAACAAAGACAAAAAATGCATTACAAAATAAAACTATTACAAACAAAACAGAGGAATGAAAAATTTACACAAAATTACAAAATCAAATCAATAAAGATACAAAATAAAGTTTCATTTGAGACAAGTTGAAAAAAAATTATTAGGACCAGTTGATTTTAAGAGCATGCAGTTTAACTTTTAGGTATTTTTTTTCTTTTTAAAATTTTGAACAAAAAAGGATGAGATGTTCAACACTTAGCTCCCCACCAACATTGCAGACACAAATTTTGGAAGGACACAGCTTAAATCTATTGAGGTACACTTTAAAATTGTCATGACCAGTACGTAATTTATAATCTGTAATTTATTTTGAGCGACACATTCTTTAAATTTTTGATTCTTTTATTCATCTCATATACAAAACAATAATCAGTTTATGCTTTTAATGGTTTAGTTATCTCTCTCTCTCTCTTTTTTTTTTTTACTGGTTAATAAAGAAAACTGGAATAATCTTTTTTACCTGGAATAATTTAAAAAATATTTCTGACAGTGTACATTTTCATTGAATTACCCTTTTAATGGTTTAATTTATTCGATCGTTAAGGTCACTCTTTTGTATTGAAATTACAACACTGCCAGCAAAATATAAAACTCGTTAACCCTTTATCTACCGCATTATGATTTACTGCAGTTTTTCTCATACAATATTTTTTTTTGAATCACTTCATTAAAAATTAAGGGATATGTATAAACAAAATACTCAACTTTGGGAAATTTAATTAGTTAGAGCTAATTAATTAATTAAAGATATTCATCTTTAAAATTAATTATACACACTGTTCACTTAAAATAAACAGTCAAATCGTTTTCTAAGGCCTTCATTAACATATAAAAAAAATAAGACCCTTACCTTTTGACATTAACTATTTTTTCGGAACACAAATGACAATCTTCACAATTCGCTGAAAACGCCGTCAGCTGAAAACGCAATTTCTGCTGTAAAACTATTCGCCTTCCTCGCTAAAATACTCAGCATAGAACCCGTGCTGCCATATATCTTGGAAAAGTGAACTTAAAAGAATGTTCCTGCTGAGTATCGTCAGAGTATTCGTAAAAATGGTTATTCTATGTAATTTTATATTACGTGGTACATAAGTAAAGTCGGTAGATAAAGGGTTTTAAATGCGTGTGACTAAAATATTTGAAATCTGTTCACGATTAGGATGAAAAATATTCAGCCACCTGACCTCTATGAGTGCAAGGTTCTATGTACTCGATTAAATGTAGCAAGCAACTAAATAAGTTTTTATAAAACAAGTTCAATAACCAACTTTCAGGTTGAGATATTTAACAAAAGCATGGATTTTAAAAAATAAGACGAATAGAAGAGGGAAAATAAATGTAAGTTGAGGTTCAAAGTAAATGAGATGGAGATAAATTATATAAAAAACTAAAAAACACCTTTTTATAGTTAATCGCGAACTAAGTCGTAACTCAGTATTTTAGACTCCAAATCTGGAATTAGTCATCAAATCTGGAAATAGGATCTGAAATTAGTCGCCAGATGCGGGATGGGATCAGAAAATTGGAAATCGTTAATCCTGATGATTCCTGATCAGGACAACGGAACAAAATTATTAAATTATTGTATTGTCATCGGTCCTGGAGAAGTGAGCAAAATTTCGAATTAATCTGACCTTTTAAAGTGGGTAAAAATCGAGTTCAAAGATTCCCTCGAGTTCTCTGATCTACGTCTAGAGATGTGGGAGGATGGGAAGAAAGACTAACCATGTTCAAAATTAGTGTAACACAATTAACAGCACAAGTTCAACCAATCCAAACTAAGACATGCACCCAATTGAAACAATACGTAGATAAATATCGAGGTACGCGAAGTATGAGAAGACTTTAAATACCAGTACACTTACTTCTGGTTCGAATACACTATCTTCCTACCTTTCATTTCTCTAGTGACCAATCGTCACTTTAATTATTACAATTATCAAAGATCTGCCTGTGACAGGCTTTATCGGTATTTCTTCTATTAATCTTCTTGGGATTTCTTTGGGGCCAGAATGGCAATTCTTTCCAACCAACCCAAGAAGAGAGCATGGTTATGCAGATTGGGAATCGTATATATTGGAACGTTAGTATTCGCGTGGAGCACTAAGTAGCACTAAGTAAAGTTAAATGAAGTGAGATGAAGTTCTAGGAGAAGAGTCTTAGTGTATTCTATGAGTTCTGTGAGACGGTCTAATAGTGCCAGTGAAGCTGAGTACTAAGTGGGTCAGATTGAAGAATATAGTGATGATTTAAGGACCGTAGCTGCTCACTAAGGAAATAGGGGTAACACTGTTCGATTAAGCTTTAAGTCTACAGCGGATTCTATTAAGTTAGGAATTAATCTATAAATATAGATTCAGTGGTTAATTGCGCTATTTATCGGAATTACGGTTTACGTCGCATCACTCTTGATCATAAACCTCCTAGACTAGTGATGTTTTATTGAATATAAATAAAGATAATAATAAATTAATTTTATTATGAGAGTTTAGTGGTCCATCTTTCATTCCCTAAAACATAGGTTGCGTGAATGGTGACGAGATGACACCCCCAGCTCGCGGGGTATCACATGCCTTACACTATGAATCTGATTAATCACTGATCCGCAAGCAATCTATCCTATCTCTCTCTTTAGCTTGAAAGCTTAGATCAGGGGAGTCAAACCCACGTCCCGCGGGTCGCATGCAACCCAAAACGAACATTTTTGCGGTCCGGCCAATATATTGACACACAGTAATATATAATAAAATAAATAAAACTTCCCCCAATTTAAATTGGAAGGATAGTAGCAGAGAAGAGAGATGTCAAGTGTCAGGACGTAAATAATTAATGTTTCTTGTTCTTTTACATGTTTATTGTAATGTATTATTCGAATTAAACCTGTGACGGGGCTTTATCGGATTTTCACACTAATCCCCTTGGGGAATCTTTGGGGCCAGAATGGCGTTATTTCATATCCAATCCTCTCAAGAAGAACCCGCGATATGCAGATTAGTTAATAGATATATAATGGAGCTTTAGTATTCGCGTAGTAGAATGGAAGAATAGAAGGAGACAGAATGCTGAGATCCTGAACGCCGTGAGCTGTTGGTAAGATATTAAATATAGAAGTCTAATTATAGAACGGGCTTTAAGGGGATGGTGGACCTTCACAATGTCAGATTTCGGTCAAAATTGCGATTTTGATTTTTTATACTAATACTATTCCTTATATTTCCTAGAATAATTATGTCAAAGACTTTTGTCATTTTGATTAATAATTACTAAATTGTTTTTTATTTTAATCAAATAAATGTTTAAAATGCACTTTTCTTAGCTCTCAGATTTTCCCTTTTCATTGTTACGTAAAATGCTCCTTGCTTTTAAAATTATGTCATATGTCCTTGAAATCTTCACAACTTATAAAAGAGGATATAATTCACAAACTTGTATATTAGTTTTCTAAAAAATTTAACGGATCACAATTTATGCTGTTTTGTGTACCTTGAATGTGTGATAATAGGCGAAATATTTCATATAGTGTAGAAAATTTATCTTTTTTTCATCATATTTTATTATGAATTTAAAATCCATGCCCAGATATCTTTTGTTGTAGTTCATAAATACATATAAAAATAATTATGTACATATCTTAAAAACTAATGCGCAAGGAGCATTTTTAAAAATAGTTTTAGAAAATTTAATATTTAAAAAAAAATCAATTTATAATAGTTTTTTTAAAAAAAATACATTAAAATTGTGAAATATAATAATCATTTACTGTATTGATTCCATTTCCAGCTAATGAGGCTAACAATTTAAGAAATTAGTTCTAATGGCCCACCGTCCCTTTAACGTGTTAAGGAATCTAAGATAAAGATTCTTAGGATAACTTTTCATAAAGATAGTGGTTAGGATTTCAAGAGCTATTTACTTAGAATTTAGAATTACGTTATATTACTCCTGATTACATCCCTATAGTAAGACTTTTGTTATTTGGATCAGTATATTGGAATAGTAATAAATTAGTTGATTATGGCTAACTCGAGTGATCAGTCATTTTCTCCTACAAATTTAGGTCGCATAGATGAAGGGATGATACCCCTGGAAAGGGGTATCATCCAAACCTAAGTTTCTGTGAATATTGATTTTTTTTTGCGGCCCACCTTAAGTTAAACCATGTTTACTTGGCCCAAGTTATTCCTTGAGTTTGATTTACAAATTTACATAATCTTAATACTTTTCTTCAAAGGGTGCGTTGCAAAAAAAAAAAAAAAAAAAAATGTTTTAATGGACCAAAGTTTTCCCAAGAGGACTTGTTAGTCAGTTAGATGAGGATAGAGCCGTCACAAAGTCGCTGTATCTCAAATTAAATGTGCGTCAACTGTGATGAAAAAAGTTAAGAATATCAATATAATTCCTGCTCACGACATAAAACTCAACTAATCTAATTTCTGTTTTCGTTTATGCACTAAAGTTACTTAGATAAAAAATTAGGAAATACAGAGTTCGTTTCTTTTGCTGAGTCGGTTTGAATGAGCTAACTTGATAAATTAAAATGGAATTTATAGCCCGTAATGCAATCATACAACCTGAAATAATAAAAATTCAAATTAAATAAAATAAACAAGTTTTGAGAAATTTTTTGGCTGATGATTTAATTTTAATGGAAATTAAAAATGAGAAGGATACATTTTTAAACATATCCATCCCTTCATAAAAAATACTACATAGAGAATCATCTTTTAGGCTCCTCAAAAAGACTCAATGGAAAACTCTAGAATTTATCTTTGGCCAAGATGGACTGGGCATGATCTGACACATGATCCCTTGCCTTTGTAAGATGCTGTAGTGAACATAAAAAAAAAAAAAAAAAAAGATGATTCAAGAGTAAAGACCAGAATTCAATTATTGTATAGTATTTTATAAATTATATACCCCATTATATAAAAAATAAGCTATCAAACTGCTGTACAAGAAATATAAGTTTAGAATATGTCTTTTGTGCCCCCAAATTTTTTAGAATAAATTCTTCTTTTTAATTATTCGTTTTTCTCTCTCTCTAATTGAATTAAGGTATCCGACTACGTACGGAACCGTGATTTTTGCAAAAGCGCGTAAATGGATAATATTTATGATATTTAGTGCCACTTAGATTAGAATACATGTATAAAATTATTTTAAGGACATTATGACAAAAAAAATTATTTAAATACAATATTTTGGCAAAAAATTAACTTAGAATAACCTTTTTTT
>BMAV01004075.1:0-23846 GCA_019973955.1 Trichonephila inaurata madagascariensis
CAGCACGCGTATATTTTATGTATTTTCAAATTTCAAGAAGTTAGCTTATTTTTATTAATAGGGGAATTACATATTATTAAGGAATAAAATAATAATCCATTTCCTTTGACTTATAGGGTGGGACTTATATATAAAAAATAGTCTCACTGTGCTTCATTGGCTTATGAAACGAATATATTAAAGTACATTTTGGGGAGATTTAATAAGTCTTCCAACCTTCATATTTACGTATCAAAAAAGGAGGAATAATTTTTGTGCCACCGTGTCTCAGAGTTGAAGCTCATTAAATGAACAATATTTATTTTTAATTTATTATGACCTGTTTTTAATTTTACATGTAGAAAAAGCGCATAAAATCTTCAAAAAAAAAATAATAATTGTGTAAAAAATTGTATTTTTTTTATAAGCAAATGTAAAAAAATATATATTTTTCAAAAAAGAAAAAAAAAAACTTAAATTTCTTAAAGAATTTGTTTTATTTTGTATTCTATTTCACTCGAGCTATCCTTTAAATGAGTAATTGACTGATTATTTATAAGCTTTCAACTTCAATGTCAAGAGCGGTGGCCACGGTAGTATTCTGTTCAAGGTAACACACTCGTGACTGGCTTGTTATGAGTTCGAGCCAGGTACCGCTGAAGATCTGCCATGCAAGGGGTCGATGCGCGTTAAATCTGTGATGCTAAACGCCCTCCCGTTGGTGTGGAATGGAAGTTAGGAAGGGGTTTCAGCCCAGTCGTTGTTTTCGTCAGTTGGTCATGGTTCAAAATTACGAGGTCCGTCGCCAAAAACCTTCAAGTAGATTAATATTGCGGCGTTGAAATTCACTCTCTCACCCAGTCTCGCTAGATCTCGTCATTTCAACAATAATCAAGCGATGAGAATGTCATCTGAACAGCCGGCTGGGTGGCGTGGTTGGTATGCCACTGGCCTTATGCACCCAGGGTTGCTGGTTCGACCCCGACCCAAGTCGATGGACTTTCATGATGCAGAAAATTGACAGCGGCCATGTCGTATAATTATACGGCATGTAACATCCCTAGAGTGTCTGTTTGGCTTGGATGATCTCGCAAAATTAAATCCTGGTACAGTTTCGCATCGTCAAAGCTCAGGCGCTTACTTCTAGAGAGGTAACTTGGCGTCAAAATTATCTGTGGCGATTGGTATCCGCATATAGGGCACCGCACTCAAAAGTGATACCAGCTTCCAGGTGATGTACAAGGTCTGCAATGCTTAATGATCAATTCGCAGCCCATTGGAAATAAATAAATGAATGTCATCTGAATAAGTGTCGAGAGCTGAAACGTCCTCCCGTTGGTGTGGTAGTTAGAAGAAGGAGTGCCAGCTCAGGTGACGTCCGCGTCACTTCACCATGGTTCAAAATTGCGTGGTCCGTCGCCAAAAGCCCTCATGCAGCTGAAGAGTGTGACGTTAATATTCAATCAATCAATCAAATTCATCTGAAGAAGAACCTGACATTAATTTGTCGTACAAGGATTTTAATACCATATTTAATAATAGAATGAAGTAAATACATTGCCAATCATAATTTGCCTGGGAGCTCTAATAGTGAGGATAAAACATTCCATCCCAGTTGCATCGTATATTTACACAGATAAAATATCCAACATTTTGAAAAATATTCTTGACCTACATTTTAGCCTTTTCGGTTACAAATGCCTGAATGTGGTGACGAATTGCTCTTATTTACAATCTCTTAGGTTCAAGTCTCGATGACCTTTAAGTCCTGTGTTGAGAGGCTGAGGCATGTTGAAGCTGTCGAAACTCGGAATCCATACTTTGGTGTACTATGAAAATTTGGAAAGCGTAGTGTGGTAGCTCAGGTTTCCCTTCGAGTGTTTCAGTGTTATTTATATTTTATACCTTTCGAATGTGAAACATGAATTGAAATATTAGTTGTGCTAACTTTTTTCAGTAAGAAAAAATCTTTCTTTTCTGTCATTATAATCAAAATTTGAAATTAAAATATGATTTTTATCCTACGGCTTAATCCCTCCATTTAACAATTGAAATGTTGCAATTCCTTAACGAACACAATGCGATTTCAAACCAGGTTAATATTGTTGCGTAGATCGGACTTCGCGTACTCCTGCAGAAAAAAACAAAACAGTTATTTAAGAGCAATACAAATTATTGATGAAAGCAATCCTTAAAATACAGAATACATCAGTAGAATTTGAGCAGTGATTTCTAGAAGGTTTTTATACCTCTACATCGCTCAGACACAACTATCAGTCTCTATAAATATAGGTATGAAAAATTAAAAATTATCCGCAAGCAATCTCTTGGTAGCAGGCTGTGAAAAAAAAACAACTGAAATAGTACTAACTTTGTTTCAGGAAGCGACCACTATTTACATTCTAAGTGGCCACTTCCAGTGCTTTCTTTAAAAATCTGATTACATCATAGGTCATGACGTTATAGACTTTTCCTGTAACTTCGAGAAACATCCAAAGGATCACCGCCAAAAATGGTTACCAAGATGGCCATACAGTCACCAAATTTGCTTGTCAAAAGTGATGTCAGCTTGACCGTATCGCCAATATATTTCGCCAAGTTCCTATTGAAACATTATTATAAAGTAAGAGTTATTGATGCTTGCAAATATTAAAGTTTTTATCATAAATTGATTGAATATTAACGTCGCATTGTTCAGCTACACGAGGGCTTTTGGCGACGGACCAGGTAATTTTGAACCATGGTCAAGTGACTTGGACGACACCTGAGCTGGCACCCCCCTCTCCTAACTACCACACCACACCAACGGGAGAACGTTTGAGCTCTCGACAGATTTAACATACATCTCTCCCCTACAAGGCAGGTCTTTGGTCGTACTGGGCTTGAACTCGTAACGTACCAGCCACGATCCAATAACTTGACCACTAGGCTACCACGGCCTCTTCTGTCTATAAGTACAATATCAACGTACTTTCCTTCCCACTACGCGATCTTTCAATCAACTCTTGCGTAAGACAAGTGCATATACACACTCCATTCATCTTCGTTCTTAAAATATCAACATCATAACTCATTTCCAAAACCGACGCTGGCGTTCGCTAAATAACATCTTACTAGACATGTTCCTTTTTCTTTTTTTTTATAAATAAACATTTAAAATGTAGCGGATGGTTGCAAATTATTTTTCGATCCCTACCAAAACGGGAAAAATGTATTTACTGTAAAGAAATAAACGATCCTATAATATGTAAGTTTTCTACAGGATCTTACGACGCTATCGATAAAATATCATTCGGGCCTAAAACGCATGCATTATTTATTCATTTCAGTTCAGTTCAATAAAGATGAAACGCTTCTGCATTAAAATGCATTCGACTTAAGAACATTTTTTTTAGCATCTCGATTTCTGTCATTGAAAATTCATCTTTCAGCGTCAAATTACTGTATGTGAAAGAAACCCATGATTGCCAACTAAGTGCCTGACGGCTGAAGAAGTATATATGGATGTTATGCACTTATTTTTTCATAAATACTTTTTTTTTCGTCTTTCATTTTTTTAAAGTATTTACTTTCTAAAAAAGCTGTTACATTCGAATCCAGCTAGTTAAAATGTGAATACATGAAAACCAATCTATTTTCTTTCTTTTTTATGGCGCACAGCTGTCCTTTGTTATTGTTGCCATCGGTTACGTTATTTTAACTGCAGTTCGATGTTAGAAAAGACGAATCATATGTTCCCTTGTAAGAAAATAAAAAGGCAAGGATCATTAACTGTTTTCGAATACTATCTGTTTCCTTCCATTTTTTTTTTCTGTGTGTTCTGTTTGTTTTTTCTTCTTTCTTCCGTTACGTATGTTGTTTCTTTTTTAATCCTGGAAGTGTGTATCTACAAGATTGTTAGTAGATTGTTTTTATTCATATATTTATATTGATCAATAATTTGAATAGTTTTCTATTTTTTTTATAAACAATGCAGCTGGCTTTCGGCAAATGTTGCATTCGCATATTGTTAAAACAATATTTAATTCTTAAAACAATGTAGAACTTTTTAACTTGCGTTAAAGAGAAGAACGTCAGAGAGATTAAGAATTTTTTTTTCAGTATTTTTTTATTGTGAAGATGTTGTTTGAAGTAATTTTCGAAAGCATAATTTCCATTTTTTTATGTTCTTCAGTTATCTCTTGTTTTTTTTTTACTTAATGCCCTCTCATACTTTTGCTTCAGATTTCTAATCATTTATTTATACTTGTTTTATGTGGCCCTATTTCGAAAAAAAAAAACGAAAAAAACAGGAAAGAGGAAATATAATTTATATTACAAAAATTATATGATTATAAAAGCAAAAACTATTCACTTTTATGTAATCTTTTTACAATCGTGAGCAGAAAAATCGCATAATCATCCAAATGTACACACACAAATGGATTGAAAAAAAAATAAATATCGTCATTCTTATAAAATAAATATAAAACACATATAAGAGAATTTACGCAAAAAGCATTTAATCAATTTAATGTTCAAAAACTTATAACAAAAGAAAGATTTTTTTTTTAAATTGGAGGCAACCTGAAACTAAGAAATACACAAAAATAAATTTCTATCTCAATGTTTCACTTCCATCAAATGTGTTCAAACACACATTAATGGTATATATTTATATATATATATATATTTTAAAAGAGGAAATTAAATTCTAGAAAAAAAATGTATGCCATGTAAGTAAAAGATAAGTGATCTAACTTACAGTGCGAAGATGATTACTATCTGTCTCTATATATAGGCTTATTATAAATACATTTGAAAGTATTTGATTTAATATAAATTAAATTCCTGAACTCATATGTTTTAATAGTTTTTTGTCTTTATTCCTATTAAAATAATAATACAGTTTTAAAAAAAATAATTCGTGTAAACAAATGTCTGTATTAATATTGACTTAAATTCATGTAAATTTTATGATTCACAGTTTTATTTTTACATTCCGAAGTCATGTGAATTATAATTTCTGTTTGATATACTATTAAATAGGATATTTAAAAAAATCAAACGAGTTTTGTATTGTTTTAAGAATGAATAATGAGAAAATGAAAAATATATACAATTATAGTAATAGTAGTTATTATGAATTGAAAAAAAAAAGCATTTTAATGTATGTGCACTTCAAAGAATCACACTAAAAAGATAAAATATGCAATAATACAGTCCAAAAGATCAAACTTTAATGAAAGAAAATGGGAATATTTTCTAATGTTTTTTGAGATTATCATTTGTTTTATATTTAGAATTATAAAACCAACACAATTTGATTTTAAAATTTCATCATCTAAGCACATGTTGTTTTTTCTTTCTTTTACTAAAACATAAAAGGCCGATTTACACTTATTCTTGTTTGTAAAAGCATTATTTTCAAAGAAATAGTATACTATATTTATCGAGCAATATTATTCTAATACATGTGTGATATGGTCGATCTTTGTCGACCATATCTTTCTAGGTCGGTGTGAATTAGAGGTGTGGGATTCTCAAAATGAAGAGACATTTTAGAATTCTTAATATGACTTTATTAAGAGTTTAACTTAAATTTCTTTTATATTGAACAAACTTATATTAAGTGAGAATAAACCAAAACACGTAGCCGTAGCTAAAACAGATCGCGCAATTGGATCACTTATCTAAGTAATTATATTATCCGCCTACTCTCAATCCTAATAATATTACGATTTCTTATATCAAATGATTTGTCCTACCATGAATTCCACGTAACGGTTCAAACCCCTTCAGATAAGCTGTTGGGCTCGCGTGCAATAGTATGCACCTTGTAGTAATGGCTAGATATCCGTGAATCTTGGGTAGGCCATCAAATTACACGTCTACCTTTTCCAAACTGAACTTTCTCTAAATTGCCATCCCGCTTACTAAAACTTCTGTCCTTTTAAAGGATATCTTATTTGCATCTATACTTTCATTTCACTTCTTGGATTTGGGTTGGAAAAGATTTGCCATTAATCTTGGCCGTCAAAGAACCCAGAGGTTATGTTACAGAAAAGACGCGTGAGCCGTCAAACATGCTGATTTTGTAGCATATTTGCATTTTAAATAAAAGTTCACTTCGTAATTGCAAATTCATTTTAAATTTAACTATACACTAAGTATACACTAGCTAGAAAAAGTCTGCTTTCACTTACCATTGCTTATATGAACAATGAAAAAAAAAGTTTAAAAAGTGAAATTTAAAAAACAAATTTTAATTAGATTTTATTTAGTTCATTTTAAGTATTCAGAATAACAAAAGTAAATTTGGTTTGTCTTCATAGATTTTAAAATAAATACAAATTTGTAGCGGTACCAACAAAAATCAAGTAGAAAAAGTCTGCCTTCACTGTTTTAGTAGAAGCTATAAAAAGTATTTATAAAGGATAATGAGCTATTTAATAGCTGGTTGGATAACCCCGTCTTTCAAGAACCTCCTGAAGTCGTTTTGGCATTGAATTAACAAGTTTAGTTGTTTCTTCAGCGCTTACCCCTTCTCCCATTCGTCCTTAAGAATACTCTTCAGAATATCCTTGCTAGATATATTGTGTTGACGAATCTTAAGCTCCAGAAAATCCCATAGGTGTTCTATAGGATTCAGATCAGGTGACTAGGGGGGCGTGTGCAGTTGATTTGGGACATTATACAATAGCCAAAGCTTCACAATCTCAGCGGTATGCTTAGGATCGTGTCGTGTTGGAAGCGAAAGGACGATGCAAGGCCGAATTTGGTGGCCCTTTCCTATAAATATTTTTAGGACATCAAGAAAATCCTATTTGATCATAATCGATTCGATATACTCCAGCTTGCCAACACCATTGCTCCCCATGCACCCCCACACCATAACTCCACCGCCGCTCTTTTTGAAGAGCTGTACAAGGTTATCTGCATACCAATTTATGACCTTTTATGCCAAAGATGTAAAATTTGCTTCATTGGAGAATATCACAGTCCTCCAGAACTCCGAAAGCATATGTATATGCTCTTTTGCAAAAGTTATTCGTTGGTCTTTGAAATATAAGGCTTTCTACGAGCCACTCGACTACAGTATCCGGCCTTTTTCAAGACTTTTCTCTTGCAGTATCCGCACAAATGTTTTTGTTAAACTTCTCACGAATGTCTGTTGCTATTTGAGTTTCAGTCAAATGCTGATTTTTTTTTCACCACGCATAGCATACTTCGTTTTTCTCTGATTGTAAGTTTAGATGGACGACCTGAACGAGGTTTCTATGTGTAAATTCCTGCAGTTTTAAAGTTATTTATAACACGTTAGATAGATGAATACTGCCATCCAACAGATATGGTTATATCCCGACGACTTTTTCCATTTTTCCACATTTTTCATAATGATTTTGAGCTCACTGATACTAATTTCATTCTTTTTATTTTCCATGTCATTGAATTGCTTCGTACCTCACAAAAATATAGAAGTTATTGCGTAACAACTTTCTTAAGCTATTTTACTTGATGACTGAATGCAAAAACTCTATTGACCTATAAAGCCTGTTGATAAAAATTTCAGGAATCATGAATATTCGAATGGGGAACGCAGACTTTTCCTGCCTACTATTTGCGTGCTTTGCTACAAAAAACCCCGTTATCTTACGTAGTTTTCATTCAAAACTAATTAATTCTTGCATGCTCAACATTTAAATAATAGTAAACAAATTCATAAAATTTTGTTTGAAAAAAAATTATATTTCTATTAAATTTTAACTTTTCTCTATGAGTTGTTATGGGTGAACGCAGACATTTTCTAGCAAGTGTAAGTGTGTATTAACTTCTTTTATTGACACAAAGGTTATGGTGGGCGAAGACCTTCTCAAGAACCCACTTCTATTCCTATCTCCACTTAGAAACAGTTCTCCAATTATTCACTCTTAAAACCTTATAACCATTTCGGTTTGGGTCTACCCCTACTTTTCGTTCTAATAGGATTGGAATTGAAATTATTGAAAATCCTGAACGTCAAGGATCAGGGGTACATACGGCAGATGTGAGCTGCAAACCTCAAACGACCAGTCTTGATAGATTTAATAACATTTGCTTCCTTAAGAGGGTAGTTTCACGAAACAGTATCTGCATCTCAGTAATGTTAAAAATAGGTATTTTTTTACGAACATCTAAAGACATTCTATTGAATAAAAATCTCTATTTTTTTACTGAATGTTCTTTGAACCATAATACATACTTTAATCAGAGTTTTTAAGGACAGGATGTGCCCGCGGTAGCCGAGTGTTATAGGTATCGGATCATGGCTTGCCTTGTCACGAGTTCGAGCCCAGTACCACTAAAGACCCGCGATGTAGGGGTGCGATGCACGTTAAATTTGTCGAGAGCTGAAACGTCCTCCCGTTGGTGTGGTGTGGTAGTTAGGAGAGGGGAATGCCAGCTCAGGTGTCGTCCACGTCACTTGACCATGGTTCAAAATTACGTGGTCCGTAACCAAAAGCCTTTGAGTAGCTGAACAGTGCGATGTTAGTATTCAATCAATTATGGATAGGATGTGTGTGCCTAGTTATTTTCTAAATTTTTTTTATTTTTTTTTTGCACAAAGCTGGTTTTTTTTTTTTTTCAAAAACAGTGAAATTTCATGGTGTTTAATGCTATAAATTAAGTCAAAATATGTTTTTGAAAAATTCCCTTGATTAAAGTATGCATTAGAGTGTCATTAATAATTATGCAAAGTTATAAGCTGTTAAATACAGTAGTTTAGGAACAAATGCTCCTTATTTAGTAAAAATGTTAGTTTTGAGAAAAATGGATGTTAGTGGGCGTGGCAGGTGGACTCTGACAGCTGGTAAAACATTTTCAAAAAACATTTAAAAATACTTCTTCTGCATTGTAGAATGATGTTTGCACCATTAGAAGCAAAATTCACATTTTATAAAAATGGGAAAGTAAAAAATGTGTTTTGGGGTCGAAATGCGTGAACCTAATACCTTAATAGTTTACATAGTTCATTGTCTCCACAATCAATTTTCATTCACTGCGCAAAAGTATATCTCAGAACTTTACGCTCAAAGATGGCTCTCTGACAAGTCAGTGATTTTTTCATGTCCATGTTTCAGATCTATAGATCCGATGACTGTTTTATACAGCATAATTTTTGTGTTTTAATTCATTTTAACTGTAAGAAAACTGTCAGACGATGAAGACAGCGATTAGTAGCAATAATGCGTCTTTTAATGTTAGCACTAATGTTAATTTTTGAGTCAAATTGACAAGCATTTTAACCAATTCAAATTTGTAATTTACAGTCAGCGGATTTTTAAAATCTACTGGAGTTTGTAGTATTGGCATGTATTTAGTTTTGACTTCAATAATAATTAAATGCCACTTTTCAGCCGACTTCTTAAGGGCTAGACATGCCCCTCTGGCAAAGCATTATTGTGGATAAACGTCATTCAAAAGATAAATTCGTATATGTGTAACATGAAAATTTATGCATATATATATATACACATATGCATATATAAATGCATATACATATGTGTGTGCGTGTGTAATAATTCCCAGTAATTTAATCTTTAATAGTTCTTGATATTTACTTAGGGTCCAGTCCTTCAGGACAATGGTTTAATTATTTTAATTATTTACCCGCTTAATGGGGTCTTCTGGAACTACACCCATCCACCAACCACCCCAAATCATGTGATGTTCCACTGGGTATAAACACTGAGATCATTGAAAATTCCGCTCACTTCTGTCTGTGTCCTTAATCTTATATCCGGCTGCATCGCACTGTGTGTTCGTTTTCTTTGTTCTGTGTAGTGTCGTCCATGCTTTATGTCTTTAATATGCCTATATGTTTCGAGATGTGCAATAAACTGAATTTATAAAGCACATGACTGCCTCATCAATATTGAATACGCTACATCAACCAGCATAGAAAAAAAATGTATCTAATATACAGTAATCGCTCACCAATGGCCACGCCCTATCCTTCCTTTTGTTCGTTTACAGTATCATTCCCTTGCCTGACATTATAATAATTATTACAACGCGCCAGAAATATTATAGAAATATTTCATATATATATATATATATATATATATATCATTGTATTTGCAGAGATATGGACATGAAGATGCTGCAGAATTCTGAGCCTTGTAAATGGAGAACACCTTTTAAATAAGTAAAAATATAGGGTTTAATCAGTTTTATGGCTAGATAACCTTTCCTTTAAGGTTTACAAAATTGAGCTAAATTCTATGAAATATACCACAAAGAAATATTAACAAAAGTATCTACATGAAAAAGTCATGCTCTCTGATTCAAGAACAATAAGCAAATTATAGCTGATCCAAATTTACATTCATAGCTTGAAAAATAAATGTCAAATTGTGACATTACCCATAAGTATAAAATACTTTTTTTCTAAAATAATTGTGTGTGTAAAGAAATGAGTAAAAATTAAAATTATAGGATTGTTATTTAGAATATTTTTGTAGTTGTCTGTTCAGTAATACTTATGGCAAGAGACACACTATATTAGAGTATCAAATAAATATAAAAACTGATGCATCATCAAGTTCACAATTTCTATTCTAGTCAGTAATAATTTTTGTATTTATTCCCAGGAGTTTATTTTACAAACTCAATCCCCTTTTAAAAAATCATTTAAGAAGAAAAAAAATAAAAATAATAATGAAAACTTAATTAACTAACTCTAGTTTCTCTTGTTACATCCATTTTTATTTAATTAATGTTTCTTTATTGAGTACAAAAGTAACGAGAAAAGCACTCCAAATAACGACTGTATAAATCGATTTGTAATTCCTACAGAGATTTAACTTCCTGTAAGGAAACACATGACCATAAGACACCGATCCAGTTGTTTATTTAATCAATTAAAATAAGAAAAAAGTATTTTTTTAAAGCACTTACAAAGTTTTTGGTCTTTAAGTAACAGAAATAAAAACGAAGAGATTTGAAGAAAAAAAAAGGAAGAGATTCAGGAAACATGTAGTTTTGGCTTGTTAGTAGCTCAAACGGTTAAACACTTTAACTGAAGAAAAAAAGAAAAATAGTTCCCCAAAGTTAATGACTTATACTTCTGAGTCAAATGCCGTTTAATGCAAAAATCGATTCTAGCCTTTTGCGAGATCGGGATATCTCTGAAGCTCACCACCATTTTTTTAAAGCCATTTTGAAAAAGCAATTGCACCACGTGCAAAATTTTTGATCAGGATAGAGAGACTTCCTTTCATAAAAGGAGAAAAAAAAAGACATTTATGAAATATCAGGAGTTCCGAAATGGCAATTTTCGTAAAACCTCGGATTAAGGAGATGGTGTGTATGTTTTTTTTAAATCTTTCTTAAAGGATTTTGTGTTCCGTGTTTCGTTTGTACATCGCTGGAATGGATTTAAGGAGATTGCCTTATTACTCTGGACAGTCACTTTCGTCAAATTTAGCTTTATTGGATCTTCACTAAATTGAAAAATTTTTCCACACGTGAATCCCATTACGATATTTCCCGAAGCAACTTTTTTCCGGGATGTGTAATTTTCTGTCCTGTTTTATGTTCCTTCTATTTTTGCTCACGATAATTTGATTTGGGTTGCAAGAACTATCTGCAGTGTGGAAAAATAAGCAAAATATGAATCTACTTTCGTCAAACGTTATCCCACAGGATTCATTTTAGGTAGCTCTCTACGCATCATGAGAAATACTCAATGGAAAATCCTATTAGGGAATAATTTTTTTGAAAAAAACAAATATTTAAGCTGTATTCCTGCTTAATATTGTAAACGCCTTCAAAATTGAAAACCATTCAAAAAATTCCTAAATTTGATGAAAAGTTTATCGTAAGCAAAATATTTCCTGCAAGTCACTGAGCCTTAAATAAAAAAATCATTCCATGAATTAAAATGAAAAGTTAAGAATTCTGTTAAATCACACAATTTACAATAGCAATTCATAGTATAGTATGGATTATAAAATTATAAATCAACATTTATTTCCCTCACAAAAACGTTTCAAATCGGAACACTGAATTATAATTTAAATAACAGTCAAAAATATCCTGAAAATTACAGGCCATAAATATAGGTTGCTTAAATATCCGGTCAGATAAATTAAATTCTTTTTTTTTAAATATATAGAGATATTCAGTTGCAGATTATAGATAATTTATAGTAAAACAAATGTATTTTAAATAATTTTGATTCGTGTATTTAATTTACCAGAAATGTTAATTGCATTTATTTCTAAGAGCAAAGATGCACATCCAAAAATTTTATTAGCTTTCTGGAAATATTAAGAAAGCAGTCTAAAAATTCGTTGATATAAATTTACTTATTTGCAATGCGGAACATTGAAAATTGCATTTTACTATTAAACTGTTCCTTCTTTCAGTAATAAGCATTAGGAAATTTACAAAAAAGTATGAAAGACTGTTGAGTTCTTAAATAGTAATGTAGAAATAACAATTAAAAAGAAGAATGAATATAATTTAAATAATTCATAATTATAATGGAATTTTGCTGAATATTTAGGTCAATTGCTTGTTAAACGAAACTAAGTTAAGAAACGTGCACGTTTTGGGATTAAACAGGCTATGTATTGTTGTTTCTAATACCACGGAACGACTGGTCAAAATAAAGACCACAAGACGTATTGTGTTAAGGTTCTAGCCTGTCATTAGCAGCGACTTTGAGCTTCATGCAGGTGACAGTATGTTTCAACTACCATACAGCCCAATTTTGAAGGGGAACAATCCAGAAAGTGGGGAGGTTGTTTCCCACTTCTCTCCCTCTAACACTAACCTCTGCCTCCATACGCGCAGCAGTCAGCGTCACTAACTAGGGTAGATGATTTTTCTACTGGTTCACTAAACCGGTCCCCCTTTTCACGACAACCTAACTGTAGAAGAAGCCTAGAGCTTAGAGGCTGGCTCTTAGACGCACCATTTATGCCAAGTGGAAACTCACGAAAGGTAAATTACAGCAGAAATGCCACCCTTGTTTCCTAGTAAAAAATTAAAGTTTCTTCATCAATTAAACTCGAGTAGTTTTAAATAAGGTGTCAAAGACCCATTAGGATCGCTCAACTGGTTTTGAAATCACAGAAATCTTAGTAAAAATGATAAACATTGGCTTTTTAATCAGTTAATTTTACAAATTCAGTTACAGGGAAAGTCGTTTAACACAAAACTGCAGGGAATGGAATATTTTTTTGTGTTAAAAGAATTTCGTATTAAAGGATATTGCAAAAAAGAAATATATATATATTCAAAAAATTATATTTATTACAGTGCCTTTTATCTATATAGATATGTATATAAACATATATTTTATAAAAATCAGTGGGACAAAAGCATTCGAAAGAACTAAATAATATTAACACAAAGCTACCAAGTTTCTTTTTTTTTTGAAAAACAAAACATTAAATTGAGTTTTTTAAAATATTCTGATATTTTCCTTTGCAATGTCTCTTTTAGCAACAAATTGTTTTATGTCGTCAATTTCGTTATTCATTTCACCAATTAGAATGTGCATTAGAAGAGACTGCGCATACTTTTCATGATGTTTGTATGACATGGAAACAGAAACTGCATTATTTATTTAATTTTCTTCATCGGAATCTGCATCAAAGATATTTTTTCAGATTTGAACAAATTCCAAAATGTCAGTCTCTGTCATGAAAAAAAGAAAAAAAATAGGGCTTGTCACACATTTTTATTATCTACTGCAGCTAATTCTTCCAATGATACAGTAGGATACTCTACTAATACAGAAACTTTCTCACACTTCGGCTAGAGCATTTCGTATATTGTTCGTTCCCAGAAATGAATTCCTTTCATGTTAAACGATTTTCTTTTCGTGTTAAGAAAAAAATGCATTAAAATGCATAGTAGTTTGTTCCGTCTGTTGTATTATTTCGCTTTAATTGATATTCCGTCTTAAGCGTTTTCGCATTAAACGAATTTCACAGTACAGTAGAACGTCATTTATCCGAATCAATATGGGACCGGACACCGTTCGGATACTCGATTGCTCGGATCACCGAAAACCGAATGCGATCCATCCAGTATATGAATCTGGACACTATATGAAAATCATCACATGTGGGAAACGTGCTTGAAGAAAAAGCAAAATAGGTGCAAAATAGGTGCAATTTTACTTTTATTGGGGAAAATAATCACTTATGTTTCATTGTACCATTGAACACCTTCATTGTTTCGCTGAAAGATTGCGGATTCTGTTGAGCAGCAGTAGTAGGACAGCACTCTGATTGTTGTCCGTAGCGTAGCTGTCTCTAACGCAGAAAACACGTCAGCATTTGATATACCCTTGCTACTTTCGTCGTTGTTGTCCTCGTCTTCATCCGTTTCATCGTCCACATGGACGGATTCTTCTTGCGTGGAAGTTACAATTTATACAGAAGTTCACACCTCGACTTGGAAATAAACTGACGTAATATTTCATGCACATATTCACCAAATCACACATCTGAAATTCCCAAATATCCCTGACCTTGCGTTTTTCCCTCCCTTTCCCAACTGTCAAGCATTGCACTGTTCAAAAACGTATAAATATACAGTACATGTACATAGTTAACAAAAAAAACTGTTCTGGATATTTGACGTTTCGGATAATAAAAGTTCGGATAAAAGGCGTTCTACTGTATATGTGTTACAAAAAGCTGCTTCTGAAATAGAACGTTCGTGGTCTTTCAAATATTAACACGAATTAGAAGGATTGTGATTTCAAAAGTTAACTGAGAATGAGTGAGAGATAGGTTATACAACGTCGTGCAAGAAAAGAACACGAGAGCTATGTGGTGACAGACTTCTTAACCTCTGTCAAATTACCAGGAGCTTGAGATAGTTCCCTGTCTCTCCTAACTAATACAACCTTTCAACTGGAGGATATTGAGCTGCACAAAAGTTGAATGCCAAAAAGAGGATTAACTCAAAATAAGCCAAATAATGGAAGGAATGATGCTTATATCAACCTCCGGTGAACAGAACTTAGGAACAGTAATTAAAAACAATTCCATGTGTAAGAGAAATATCTCATTTTAGAAAATACAATCGGACTTCTGTTTAACGAATTCCGAAAAAAATGTATTTATGTGAAGAGCTTCGTTATCTGAAGAGATTCATCTTTCTCAATATACTTCATAAACCATATAAAGTAAGTTTTAAATTCATATATACTCTACATTATTTAAAAACATTATCCACTTAGTTTTTTCGCTAATTAATATCTTCTCATTTTATATATCATATTGATCAAAAAGAAATTTGCAAGGGAAACAAGAAAACAAAAATTGTCCAAAAAAATACACTGTATTTTTAACTTCAAAAAATAATTTTATATTAGAATTAATGAGAGAACTTTAATAATACTTTTTTAATTTTAAGGCTACAAGTAATCTTAAGCATGGTTTCTTTTTATAACCAGTAATTTTAATCATATATAAGCACATGTATCCCTATATTTAATTACGAGTAGAGTCTATTACTTTGTTTGAGGTTTTCTTTTTTTTTTTTGAAAAAATGTTTTCTGCTAAAATACGGTTCACATCTTTGCAATGCTCTAAAACCCCCTTCACACGTATTTTCTTCACAATGTAATTCGTGTAGAATTGTTTAAAATGATTTTTATCATTTCATCATACAAAGGTCCAGAAATATTTTAAAATTAAGGGGGAAATTCATAAAATAGAAAAGATACTTCTCTATTTGGAGGTCGTTTTACGAAGAAATTCATGGTTGCAAAAAAAAGTTCTCAAAATAGAGGAATTCATAAAGAAGATGTTTGTAATATGGAGGTCCTACTGTATCTATAATAATTATTACGTTGGGCAATAACTATATAAAAACGTAAAATAATATGCATATCGGTGAGTCTCATTTCATTGTTGAATGAGAACGTTTGAAAATAACCCACTTGAAGAATACAAAAAAGCAGAATGAGTGCTTTACATATTGTGAAATAGTACGCTTAATACATAAAACGCTTAAATATGTCTAGAGAGATTTATATGAAGCTGTTTTAAATACATAATCTATGTATATAAGAGTCACATAGAAGATTTAAAAGGAACAATTGTTGGGCAGGTGCTTAAAAGAATTTGCTGTAAAAAACTTAAAGATTATCGAATTCGTCATTTAAATTTTACATTGAAGTGAAAACAAATTGAAAAAACTGTAGTAACAAATATTTTTAAAAGGAAAAATATTGTTTTATTTGGGTAAAAATGTTTTAATTGTCATATATGTGAACTGTTGCCCTCATGTTCTATTCGATAGTTTGATTGTTTTGTATAAGTTTAAACTCGATAAAAATATCTAATTATAATTATTTTTATATAAAAGAAAGAAATACGATTTCAATGCGATTTTAAATAGAGAGTGCTTCCCACTTTTAGTGTTTACTTAACATTCAAAATAAAACAAAAACATTGTAATTGTCTATTGAAAATAAGAACAAGCTTTTTGGAAGAGATACCGTGTACCCAATCAAAGTTCTCTGAATACATAATTGCGCATAATTGTTCATATTAAATTATAAGTAAAAATAAAAAAAATGTATTTGATTTTACAAAGAATTTATCTTTGAGTCAACAAAGAGAATTCTCCAATTACACTTTCAAAATTATTAACATGAAAGAAAATTTATAAACAGAACAGTAAATTTAGGAACTTATATATAAAAAAAATAATTTTTTTTAAATTAAAAAAGTTGTAAAATAAATACATGAAGTATAAAGTTGTGTATTTTCCGAATTTGTGTGTAATTTTTAAACTACACATAAACTGGATCATAAACTAAACTTTCACTTGTTTCACAGTTGATTTTTGAAACAAAATATCTATTTTTTAAACATTTGTTTGCTTGGAACCTCTCCTTTTAATAATGCTCACAAGCAGTTATGATGCAAAATGTCTAATCTAGCAGTTTATGATTTGATTAATACTTAATATTTTACAAAGAATAGTTTTGATTCACTTACGGCATTAATCTGTTACACAAAGGGTTTTCAAGTTAAGACGTCTCAGGGGTGCAAATTTTTTCAAGAGGGGTGAAAATTTAAACTATCTCAAACAGGTATAATTCTTTTAAATTTAAATTAATTAATTCGAATCTTTTACATATTATTTAGAAGGCATTGTGGTTTCAAAAAAGTACAAAATGTTTGAAATATAATCATAATTTTAAAAATAATAAGCATATGAAAATTCTATATTAAATATTAAGTAATTTTTGCGTTGCGCACGCTATTTTCTAAAATAGTAACCTCTGATGTATAAAACTTTATATAATTATAAAATGTATCATATTATTTTAATCCTATATCATTTAAGAATAATATATATTTTGTAATTAAAAATATTTGAAAAATATTGAAATTTTTTTTAAAAAAATTTGAAAGTATGATTTTTTTTTATTTTTTTAAAAATATAACTTATTATTCTACTAATAAAATATTACTACAGTGCAATAAGGATACATTTAACTTTATAAATCAACTTATAGCTAGTAATTAAAGCTACTGTTTTAGAAAATAGCAAGCGAAACGTAAAACTTAATAAGTATTTCTTATAGAAAAGTATTCTATTTTCATGTGCTTATATAATTTTTAAAATTATGATTATATTTTAAACATTTCATTTTTTTCTGAACCCTTATTCCTTTATAAATAAGGTGTAAAATATTCAAATTATTTAATTTAAATTTAAAATAATTAAACCTATTTGAAAATTGTTTATATTTTCAGCCCTCTAGACAAATGTAACAACCCTGAGACCTCTTAAGTGATTTACATTTTAATTATTTCTAAAGATATCTTGTAAAATTTTGATTTAAAGATCACGCCAAATGCGTTTTAATTTCACATATCATACTCGATACTATATTATACAAGAAGTATTGAAAGTAAAATTTCCCATTGTGTTTCTTCTTGGCATGACATGTTGAAAAGATATAACATTTTAAAGCAGTAATGGATGTATGATCAGATCAATTGCTGATAATGGATAGGAAAAGACAGCTTTCCGATTTTCAGAAAGGCGTGATGAGAAATTGCTCAACTCTAGATGGGATGGCAGATAGTTTGTTTGATCGATGGCCTATTTTATCATCAATTTGTGAAAGAACAAGGAATATTATAGACATTTCCCTAGTTTGAAAAGGCTAATAAACTATTTCAGGCGTAATAAATTTTCAAATTTTTAAAAAATAATGCAGAATATTTGGAACATTAGGGACAATTTGTTCCGCTTAAATGTTTAAATTAATTTTTCTTTGTACAATTATACACTTATAAGATGTTTAAAGTATCATTCAAATACAAATATTAGCCGGATGAAACACACTAAGTTAGAGAATAGTAATAATCTACATACGAAATAGTTGGGTCGGATATTTTAGAGCGTGTCTTCAATAATCGCCAGCTTTATTACAGTTACTATAATCACATTAGATAGAAGTCAAACACATAAAAATAAGGTATTGGGACTTCATTTGGAGCCATTTCAAAGTTGTTAAAGGTGAAAATAAAAAACCTGGAGATTTTACCCTAATTATTCCAATCTTTATATATATCCGATTCTCTATAATTTTATGAATTCAGTGTTTCATCGTTTACTGACCAAACCAAGAATTATGCATTTTTTCGTAACCAATGATTATTTAGCATTAAATTCTATCAATTTTCAAATTAGTATTATTTTTATATTCTATTCTATCCATCATCTTGAAATCAAAAGCCATTATGTAACTCTAGTTGCTTAAAAAAAATAGCAGTTTGTCTTATACTCCTAAATGCAAATATGTAAGACTTCATAGATTTAACAAAATATTTCAAAGAATATTGTTTGGATCATTGTAAAGATCCTCCCAAACGAAATCATCTTTAGCTACACTGCCGACCACTCAAACCCAACACCAAGAACGACCAAAGATATCACACCGAAATTTTTTTGGTAAATAATAAAATGTATAAATATCAAACAATTAAAATTACAAACCCTTGTGACGTGTGATTGATGATAAAATCAGTTGTTAATGTAGCCACCAATGATGGCTATAACCGCTGGCACACGCCTCGGGATAGAATCAAAGAGGCTTTGGATGTATCCTTGGTATACTGCAGTCCATGCGGCTTCACCGTATTTCGAAAGTTAATGTGATGTAGCAGCGTGTGGTTTATCCCGAGTCAGTCGTCATGGACTACACGTTTTTGATTAGAAATAGTTTGGCAGAATAAGCAGGTCAAGGAAGCAATTCAATCTGATGGGTAAAGAACTCTTGAACATTGCCTGCACGTGTGGCTCCACATTATTCTATTTGATGACAAATGCTGAATGTATGAGAGGACCACGCGCTCCAACGACTCAGAGATTTAGTGCTGACTATTCACAGCCCGGCAATGCGTGCTAGAGGGGTACGGTAGTAAATCCAATGCCACCCCAAAATATGATACCAGGCGCAGGACCAGTATGTTGATGCATAACGCAACAATTCAGCAGCCTCTCAACAGATTATATCCAAACTGAAATCCGACATTGTGATGTTGCAAGAAGAAACGGGATTCATCAATAAACATAATGTTCTTCCATTCCGTTGTCCATGACCACCGTTCGTCGCCCCATTGATGGTTCAAACACCTGTGGTTTCCAGTCAAGGGTATACGAAGCAATGGATGATTTGCGGACATTCCATTCTGCTGAAAACGGGGTCAAATAGCACGAGTGGACACCGAATGATGAGTAACAGACCGATTCTGCTGTGCTACTGCACGATCCATCACAGTCATGCTCACAATCCGCTTGTCACGACAGGCAGAGGTGCAATGAGGTGGGTGTGATCAGCCTTGTCATTCTGTCGTTTCCTCCTGCATCCAGCGGTTATAGATTCACATCTCAATTGCTTGGTTTCATCCACAACGCTGAAGGATTTCTCTGAAGGATAAACCGCAATCCACACATAGGGCTACTATTCTTCTTTAGTGGAGTTCAGAAACTTGGTCAAATGAAGCTCAGTGTTTTCCACGAGCTATAGGTAAACATCTTCACACACAAAAATAACGCATGAAAAAATAATTTATTTACCTTAAATCGCAAATATATTCTCTCCTTTAATAGTCCTTGAGGATGGTGCTAGGTCGCCTGTGATTTGAGTCTGCGCTATGATGCTAATGATTTGCATATTTCGTCGCCACTAACACATGATGTAAATTTCACTTGGTTTGTATTTTTAGGTTTTGCATTTTGAATAACCAGCAGTGTTATTTCAATATTGAAATGGTAAAAAAAACAGACATTATAAATCCCCCCCCCCCCGCAAGAGGTATAATCGGCAACTACCAACTATTTACAGCATTTCGGATATAACGTGTGCCAATACGCGAATCGTGTAAATACTATAAAACTACAAAATAGCAACAAAAAATTATTTCATATCAGCCATTCGGAACTGTCAAATGTAATGATAATACTATGGAATTCCTAACTGCATTTATAATATGCAAACAATTGTAAATAATTTAATCCAATATATTACTTCCACAAAAAAAGCTTAATCTTATTGCATTTTTTCTCAGTTTTTGTAAACATTTTTTAAAATGTTTTAATAGAAATTTCAATACATGAACATTTTTTTTTTAAAACAGAGGAAAAAATAAAAAGTAAAGAGAGATACATTATTTTTTCTTTCTTTGCACTAGAATAAATATGATAGCTAAAATATCACAAAATAAAATAACTGCTGACAATTATTTAAATATTTGAAATATAATTGGGGTTTAAAGTAAGTCCTCTTTCCTTCTCTGTTATATGAACTCAAGATAAGGAGTGAAAATATTTCTTAAAACTCCCGTCTGCTACCCATTTTGAAAACGTACCTTCTTTTCTTATTCTTGCAAATATTTTTTAATCATAAAAATTTAAAAACAACCCGGTGAGTAATTAAACTAGTTTTAAAATATCTTCAAGCATTGTAATAAAAATATAGTACCAGAGTAAACTTCATTACTTTTTGCCCTTTCAAATGAACACACACAGCACTGGACTCATACACAGCACTATTTTATTTTCTAGAAGAAATATAAATGCTCCATAGTGTTAATTTTATAAATTCAAAATGGCCTTTAGAAAGTAAGCTTGATCCTCTTGTCTTAAAATCCACCTTAATCCAAGCACGTGAAGTCATTTGTCGTAAGGAATTTTTAAATATATTCTTAAGGCACTGCTGATTTGTTTATAATTTAATCTTAAACATACAGTGTAAGAAAGGTATATATTAGTTTGCATTATCTAAATCAGTTTTAGGAAATAATTTTAAATATTTTCTAGATATTAAACACTCACACACCTACATATATATATATAATACTGAATTAAAGAAAGAAAAATCAGTTATTATAAAATGTATATATATATATATATATATATATATTATGTCCTTCGTGTATGTATTATTGCATTCTAAATAAATACAATGTTTAAAAAGTTTCACAAATTAAAACCTCCATAGGATTAGCATTAACATCTGCATGAATTTAAGATATCAAACAAAACAATCCATAGTTCTTATAGTATAGAATGTTATGCTATTTTGTATACATGTAATGTATATCTTTGGGTTTTATTTAATGATATGTCAGTGAATGTATGCATGTTATGTAATGGAGTGTAGCGCAATAATTCAACAGTTGGTCAGGGTGCTTCCAGAGTCTCCGCAGTGGCTGCTGGCCAGAGGAAGATTCGAAGAGACGATACGATTGGTCCGCACCATAGCTTCCACCAATGGGAGAGATCTCACTCCAGACTTCATCGTTGCTACGAAGGTGAGTCAGTTTTGAATGTTTCCTATTCAGAAAATTTCTGTATGTTATATAAGTAATTATATAACAATTATTACATAAGTTTATCATCAATAAAAAAATAATTCTAGAAGTGATTTTGTGTCAAAGAATAAAACAATTATAGACAAAAAATTAAGCGACGAGAAAGAGTTTTTAGTTCTTATTGAATATTTTATTAGAAATATAATACAGTAGAACGTCGTTTATCCGAATGAAATGGGACCAAACACCGTTCGGATACGTGATTGTCCGGATAACCGAAAACCGAATGTGATCCATGCAGTATATGAAACCGGACACTATACGAATATTGAAAATCGTCACGAAGTGGGAAACGTGCTCGAAGAAAAAGCAAAATAGGGGCAAAATGTCGCAATTTTACATTTAGTGTGGAAAATAATCACTTTAACTTTTACCACGCTGAACCAATGTAGACCTTCGTTTATTTCGCTGCAATGTCTCTGATCCTCTTGAGCAGCAGTAGGTTCGGATATTTGACTCTCCGGATAATAAACGTTCAGATAAACGACGTTCTACTGTATTTACAAAACAAGTGATTGATATTTTAACCCTTTGACGGTTAGGGTAATGAGCAGTGTTCGTTTACTTAATTCGCGCAGTATTACGAGTAAATAGTAGTCGAAAGTGGCAGCTCTTTTCCCCCTCCGTTTTTCCGAAAATATCACCCTTCTCCGCCGATGCCGTAGATTGCTCGCCTCACGCGTTTTAAAAAAATTCATAAAGTAATTTTAGTACCTAAATAACAGTTTTTTTACGTACTTTAAAAAATAAATTATAAATGATTATAATCAATTATATAAATAATAATAGTTAATTATAAATACAAGACAAATATTAAATTGAAAGGACTAAATAAATACGTCTTCTGATACGTCTTTAATCGTCTTCTGAGCTTGATGTACTGTGAACAAAGTCTTCAACAGGCTCAAAACTTGATAAGCTTTATATATCACAATCATAATCATCATCAGAATTATCTAACTTTCGCTTTTGAGCCATTTTACTTTACAAACACCCTAAAATACGTGCCAAAATACGCATAAAAAGAACAAGATAAAAAAAAAATCCCCTTTCATTATGAAAAGAAATTTTTGGAACCCGTACTGCCTGGATACTAATGGTGAACGAGCTCACCTCGTCAGTGCGCATTCGGGAAAAATTTCACAACGCGAGTAGTTCTCGTTTCTAACCATTTCGGTCGAAATCTTGTTCCCTAGAGGAGCTCGCTTGCGCACATTATGAAGCATTATTCGATTGTGAGTCTGACTCATTCATAACCATCAAAGGGTCAATTAAAAATTTCAATTTGATTTGTTTATTTTACATAGCGCTCTAAAACAAAACGAGGGATACTGGTAAAAGATGTCTAATTTTGAAAAATACAGTCATGTGAGATTACCCCGTCTGAGCTGGCAATTTCCTCCTCAAGCTACAATGTTCTTTTAACCGTAAGGAATAGTCTCGATAAAAGGAGTTTGGCTTAAAATGTTACCACAAGGAATCCATTCCCTACTTAACTGTTTCTAAACATCATGAAATCTGTCAAAATCCATAAGCATCAATCAGTTGAAAGAAATCTGTAGTATTCAGGAGAGGAGGAGGCAACAGGAATAAAACTATCTCCCTCTTCCTCACTTCTCCACAAAGCTTCCCAGTGCTGGTTATCTCGGTAGACAGCGTGATTGCTGTCTTTTTCAAATTTTCCTATGATTCTAAATAGTGTTAATTATTAACAAAAAAGGTAGAAGGCTGTATCGCTGAAAATCTAGTTCTGAAGAGCAGTTCCGTCTATATATAAAGCATGTAATATATATATATGTATATATATATATATATACATAAAAAATCAATTCCTACTTAGATGAGCAAAAAAAAGTTTTATATTAGCTAATTTTTTTTTATTAAATAGTTGCAATGAATATAAATGTGTATATACATTGGACATAATCACAACATTAGGTGTTAATTAATTTTTATTAATTATCATTAAAG
>BMAV01004075.1:46011-125459 GCA_019973955.1 Trichonephila inaurata madagascariensis
TGTGTGTGTGTTATGTATATATTATATATATATACATTAACTACTTAACAAGACTTAGCTTTTTGACATCACAGGAAGCAGGCAAAAGACAAAAATAGGCTGTAGCTATTTACACATTACAAAAACAAAGAGACAGAAAGAGAAAGACTTCGCAGTGTCTTGGAAATTTATATGAAGCAGCAACAGGGAGTGTATTAATCCTCATGACATCTGTGGACGGAGTCTATGATTGATGGAAAGATATCGTTCACTAGATTCTGATGGAATCTTACTTAAAAATGCAAGCTGTGAACTTTCCAGATATACTGTTACAATTATCCCGTTATGCGGGTAAGCCAGTTAATTATTTATGTGAAAGTCCTAAAGGCCAGGACTGAACTGAACTCAGTGGCACAACTGCGCTTGAAGGCCAAGGCCTACTGTGAATATATCGGTTTACGTGACCTTAGGTGCTGGAGTGCATGCGTAGAAGTTTTCATCAAGTGGTCAGTCTGACACGAAATGAGTACGAAGCAAGCTTGGTACTCATTTATCGAACCACCAAAGGGATGAAAAGCTGAGTTGACCTCGCCCTGACCACTACTTGAACCTCGGGCCTGTGGTGTGGAAGCGCAATACGCTACCACTCAACCACTGGTCTTCTGAAGGCAAGAACTATTACAAATTAAAAAGTAGTTCAGATGAAATTTAAAAGAAATTATTGCATACAAATATAATTAATCTTTTTACGTAATATGTCTTTATATTGTCGTTATGAAGCAATTTGTAAAATGGAAACAAGTTTTATCTTTTTTAATTTCTTCCTAACATACAAGTAAAATGCTCTTATCTTTTTTTCACTACTTGATCTATTTGTAATAAAATTTATGATTTTTCAGCGGAAGTTCGTGTTGGAAAGAAGCTTAAGGGAGCATAAAGACGAACCTAAAACGCAGAAAGAAGCAACAAAGGAACTTTTCAGGGCACAAGGTCTTCGTAAAAGAACGATAGTACTGATATTTAGCTGGTAAGAAGGAATTATAAGTTCATATCTCTAATTTGTATTATTTTCTGAAATGTTTTTTTTTCTGTTATTAGTAATTCAAATCTGTATACCAATTATTGATTCATTACATAGCTGCGTAAGTTTTGAATATAGGAACACGCAACTAAAAATCAGTTTCTCTTTTTTTGCTCCGCTACAAAATCTTTTTGAAATATTACGTAACCATATCTTGATTAGTTAAGAGTGTATAACCTTATTTCAAGTACATGCACAGGGGAGGAAAATAAAAAAGGAAAGGGACTTCTCCAATTTCTTTTTCCAAGGATTAGCAACAGTGCTAGTATCGAGCGTTGAATGAGGTCATCAATACTTCTATACAACGAATAACTCTTCTTTCCTCGTTGTCGTTGGAGTATAGCAGCCCGTTCTACATGTCTATCTGCGCCAAGGAGGAAAAAAGGGCAATGATTCGCTTTTTGTTTGCGACGGTGTGAAATCTACAGAAACTATACGTCGAATGCAAGTGCAGTATGGTGACATTGTTTATCACGAAGCAAATTCTACGAATAGATAAAAAGCTTCTGAACAGGTAAGGATTTCTTTATGTGACAGTGACAGATCAGGCAGTTTATCGACGTCAACCATTGATTACAATGTGTAACTCATTGAGGGTACAGTGATGAAAAGGAAGGTTTAGCAGGTTTCGCACCTTCCCAAAAAAAGAAAAAAAAAAGAACGCATAAAGTGTTTCCTTTCCTCGTAGGTGCAAATCAACAATGAGTCATGTTGAACAGTCTGTTACACTCCAAAGACAGCGAGGGAATCCTGCGGAAAGTTCTGCGGGTATCTGGGTTTCTAGGAACCCTTTTCCGTATTGGTAGTCTGCTAGACGAAATGGCTGTTGTGGAATTTTCATGCTAGAGGTGTATTTTCATAGGCTATTAAACGAAAAACGGCGGGCTTGTGGTCGGGGCTGCAATGCATGGAACTTGGCTTCTGGAAGATTTTTGGAGAAAGGAGTTCGGTGAAGAGAGAGTCTTCCTATTGGATGCTGGGAAGTGAGGATAATGGCTCAAAGTGGCTGCCCGGATGGGGGGGTGTGATTGATTTGTTGTGACGTAATGTCCAGCAGGATTGAAAAGAGAAAAATTACTTAAGAGCAACCGGCGGGTTTGCGAAGTGGTCACACTCCTCTGCATTGACCACGCTCGGAGCTGCTTCAAAAAGAACGAAAACGAGCCGGGTGCTTAGTGCGCTCGTCTACGGAACCAGTTATTGAAAAGTGCAAAAAAAGTTAATTAGAAAGATACAAGCAAATGTTGATGGAAACAAAAAAGAATTTTACCAGTATTTTAAGCATTAAAAGACGAGGAATTTTAAGAATTTAAGTTAAAAATTAAGGAGGATTGAACGAATCCAGTAGAATTCTCCTGGGACGTTTCCTCTTGATATGATGGCAGCGAGGGAAGAAGAGTAACATGTTATATAGTAGTTTTGCCGATTATATCCAGCACTGGATACAAGTGCTGTTGCCAAAACTTTGAAACAAAACTTGTAACAGTCCCTTTACTTTTTGACTATCTCGTACATCATTACCTTAGCCATTGAAATCCTTTCAATTGCGAATTTTAGCTGGAAAATAGCTGAAATTTCTTCTTTTATTCATTATAAAATATGAATAACGCTAATATTTGTCTTGGATTCATTGAGACAGAGAGGAAAAATAGAATAACAACAAATGATATCAGAAGCAAAGCGATGCCATTCTTAAAACCAAAACTTCACTTGTAATCAAATTTATTTATTACTCAGTTAATATCATAATCATATTCTAAGCATACCGAGTTCAATAATCATCAAAACTCTGTAATATTCTTCAAAGATACGAATATTATAAAATCATTGAAGTGATAAATGATGAATTCCATAAAATTACTGAAATAAACATACATTTTGGAACGCCTGTGTCAACAAAGTTTATAGAAAGGTAACGTAATGTTGACTTATAAATTAGTTTTCTCAACTTAATATCAGACCGAAAACGCTCTTATGAAACATAAATAAAAAAGAGACCTAACATAACATAACGTAACCCAACATGTTATCGATTATTTTAATACTGAGAAATAATTGAATCGATTATAAATGAGACACACAACGATATGTTGCCAATTCATTATCGAGTCAATACTTTCTCCTCTCAGAAACTGTCGACAAGTTCTAAGTAGTTTTGGAAAGAACAAATACATATCAAACAAAATCGGTATAATCAATAGCGAATTTTATTAGAATAAGTGGGGTTGTATTTAGAATCAAATTAGGAGCAATTTCCAGGGGATTCCGGATAAAAGCAAGCATTATTCTCAAACCAGCAAATCAAAGTATTGATCTTGTATATAAAGACAGGCACCGTTTTCTTGGCAATCAAACAGACTATGATACATATAACAATAAGATCATTTTCTTATTTAAGATATCCAACTACGTTCGGAACCATGATTTTAAAAACGCACATTAATGGATAATTTCCATAATATTTGGTGTCACATAGAGTAGAATACATGTATAAAATTGTTTTAAAGACATGAGCTTAGAATAATATTTTTTCAAAAATTCTCCTTTTATAAAAAAATGCTTCTATAATAATAACATTTTACTTATATAAAGTAAAGACACCTTCAAAGGGTCTGAACTAAGATTTTTGAAAAATTTACTTTATTTTCAGAGTTACCATCAACTGAAATAATTATTGGTGTTCTTTTCTTAAAATTTCTCTCCTGTGTTGTAGTAAAATATGGTTAAATGAGCTTCTAAGTTATATATTTCAAATATTCTAGTTCAGCCTCAGTACAGAGGTTTGAGTTATACACACAGGCACAGTATTATTATAATAGAAGCATTTTTGACAAAAGGAGAATATTTTGAAAATGGGTTATTCTATGTTTATTTTTTGCCGAAATATTGTATTTGAAATTTTTTTTCTTTTGTCAAAATATCCTAAGACAATTTTATATACATTTTCTAATCTAAGTGACACTAAATATTATAAATATTATCCATTTATACGCTTTTGCAAAACTACAGTTCCGAACGTAGTCTCGGATACCTTAATATATAGCGTCGATTTCTGAATGAAATGTGTTCCATATTAAAGAATATAAAGCAAAAATGATATTGCCGAATTCCAGTTACTCAAAAAAAAAATTTGATTTATTTTTGTAATGTTTTTAGAATTAGCATAATTTCTTTTAATTTTTTTTCGTAATGTTTTTAGAATTCGTGTAATTAAATGATATTTTAATTGAGAATGTTCATGGAACTTTATTGTTCCGGTTAGTGAGGAATATTAACTTCGCACTGTTCAGCTACACCGATAGCTTTTGGCGACGGACCTCGTCATTTTGAACCATGGCCAAGTGACGATAACGACAGCTGAACTGCCCTCCCTTTCCTAACTACCGCACCAATGGGAGGACGTTTGAGCTTTCGACAGAATTAACGTGCATCGCTCTCCGATACTGCGGGTCTTTAGTGGTACAGGATTTGAATTCGTGACATGCAAGCCATGATCCGATGCTTTGTCCACTAGACTACCGCGGCCACACTTTATTGTTCGAAAGGAGACCGTTACGTAAGATTTAATAAAAATTAATTATTTATTCCTTTTTTGGAAACTAATTAATTCTTAAAAGACATTAAAATGTGTATTCATTTTTCTTTTTAATAATTTTCCATTTTCCTTGACTTTACTACAAACTCTCAAGCTTTCATTCAATTATGTCTAACATAATAAAACATGATATAATTTGTTCTACATGTCTTATTGGGTTAAGGAGTTAAAACTTATGTCGATAAATTCCATGTATAACAATTACCTTAGCGTCAGAACTGTCGCATACTGTGTATTTGAATGAAAACATGCGTAGATAACAACAACATTCATCGTCTCCACTCATTTTGAATATTTATAAGCCGTTAATTATTCCTGGTTTTGTTTGTGTCAAACGCATACTTTATCTCTTTCTGCTTTGTTTGGAAGTAATGAATTACATTAAGATTTCTTCAGTATAAAGCTTATTAGCTTTAACAATTATCAAAACAGATTTCTCATTTGCAATGCATATACAAATTACATATTCTTTGCTTACAACAACCACAATGTCGAAGCAATTTTAGGTGCTTCATGAAAATAATATGTTTCCTTTGATATTTAGCCTTACAATATTCAGAAGTTTCATAGTATATTATACTATTTGATGTGGAATAATTACAGCATAATTATTCCATACATCAAATATGCCATTGTTTTGAATAGGCAACATTTCTAATGTAATTAGGTATATAACATCACGCTATGATGTTATATACATAATAGCATTCTAGCATATACATACTAGTATTTGATAAAACCGTAACTTAATGTACAATAACCGAAACATAGACGGAGAATAAATATAAATACAATAATAACTCTCTTTATATTTCTTTCTCTATAATAGCTCTAAATAAATTCGTTTGAAAGAGGCTATCTTTAGTTTGTTTTGATTTTGATGTCACTATATTAATAATCTCCTTATTAATTACCCATTTAATATGAGTAATGTATCTGTCAAAGGGGAAATGGCGAAAATAGGAATTTCATCAAATCCCTAAGGTAGAGGATAAATTCGCGGGAGATGTTAAAATAACGTCTCCTCAAGGTCATTTTCCTGATGAAAGTAAGTAATTTTATCAAATCCTAAACTGTTTCCAGTGAAATTATAAAATGGACTAGTCAGGATTTGCTTTGGCATAATGCTATACAGGGGGGAGGAGATACCTGGGGGTCGAGTTTTTGTACTTCCTAACCATACAGGTAGTACTATAGATCCTCTAAATATCAAACTTATATCTTTAAAAAAATGGCACCATAGGATTAACATAGAGATTTATATTTTAGTGCGTAAGCAACCGAGAGAATAAGATGTTATATGTCAAAAAATACCAGCATAATTTTCTACTTACTTGTTAATTAGTTTCGAATAAATAATTTATATTTCATTAACTATTGTTGTGTATTACTTAATTCTGCGTTTAATAATACACCATATTTGATAAATGAGCCCTTTTTAAACTCTTGACAATAGTATATCATCATTTCACTGAAACAGCTCAGGGATTATTTAAAATCCATTACTTTTATCAGGAAAATGACCTTGAAGAGACGTTATTTTAAAATCTACCGTCAAGTAATCATCTCCCTTAGGGATTGGATGAGAAGATTCCTAATTTCATCGTTTTCTTGCGACATATTGACTGCAGCCAAATACTCCACAAGGTTCCAAGGTAGTTAAAACTGAACAATGAACTGACGCAATCTCCACCAGACATGAATAATTTCTTTGCAAAGATTAAATCATGTAATTAAACATAACATTCATGAGCTTTCTGATTTATTTGATAGTCAAAACGCTCTTTAAATTGTGACGTAATGGCTAGGATCCGTAGAAGTCTTCTCGCCCTTTTTCGTCTTATCACTGCGCCTGTTGTGTCATATTGAACGTCTCGGTTCTATATGAATTATGAAATGCCTTATCTTTCAAAATAGAAGTACCTTTCAATAAAATATTTTAAAAAATTATCCTAAATAAAATATAACCGAACAGGGTGATTCTAAAATCATAAGGCAAACTTGGAGTTGTGGTAGAGCTTACTAAAACCAACATTTATTTATTTATTTTTTTAACTATATGGATGGAAGTAACATGTTGCGGCACAAACAGAAAAACTGACACTAACGAAAACACAAAATGTTCATTAGCAGCATAGTTAATGAGTGATTCCGTTGACAAAACGTTAAAAGTTTTAGAAATTTCGTCTACCAACCGCCATGCATATTTGGCGACCTTTATGGCGTGATTGGCTGAAATTATTGACCACAGTTGAAGGCAGCAAAGCGGTGTGTTAATAATCTGCTGCACCACCAAAATCGACATTTGCGCTTGAGATTGCCATCATTACGAATTATTCTATTAACAGCGAAAAGGCAGACATGCAGTTAATGTACGGTGCTGCTAATAACGACACTAGTGCAGCTGTATCAGGAATGTTTTCCAAGTAGACAAATACCGAACCGCAAAATATTTCAGCGATTACATCAACCACTGTGTGAAAGTGGCTCATTTATTGCCAGTACCGATGGAAGGGGTAGATCAAGAACTGTGCGGAAAACACACCAGGAACAAATTACCTTGGGCCATGGGGATAAAAAACTCGGCACAAGTAAAAGGTCTATAGAGTGTCGTCTACATGTCAGTCAACTAACCGTTTGGAGAGTTTTACTGTGGGGCTGTAGGTGGATGCACAATTACTAAAGCTCTTTGAATATTTTCTTTACGGGGAGCCATTCGTTTCGTATGTTGCTAATGAACATTTTATGTTTCCGTTAATGTGTTATTTTTCTGTTTGTGTCTAAACGTGGTACTTCCACCCCCATATTCATATGCAAAAACTTTAAGTGACATCGACCATCCCTCAAAGTTTGTCCCAAGATTTAAGAATAATCCTGTATATATATATATATATCATACTGTAGTACCACATAGTCAGCACGTTAGTGATCTCACTTTGAAGACAAAAATGTTTCTTCTTTTTGTTTACGAATTACATTTTCGACACTCATGTCGAAATATTTTAATATATTACAAATTTCAGCATTTTTCCGAACCAACCAAGTTTATTTTTCGTCATACTGATTACTGTGACATTTTTTAAGGTATTTAGAATCTATGCTTAGACAACAGTGGCTTTATATAGTCATTTCAGGATTTTTGAAGTGATAACTTTTTTAGGCGCGTTTTGCTGGAGTGAACTTGAATGATGCGCTTTAAAAAACCAAGCATTGTTACGCTCGGGTTTGTAACGCTCGTAACAATGGTAACAATACTACTAAATCATTCGGGTATAACGAGTCATGTATCGGAAAAATTTGTCAAGCGAAATGTAGAGCAGAAAATGGACAAAAAATTCTTATGGTTATTACTTATATTTCACGAAATTAAAGTGTAGAGAAAATTATCGAATTCATTCACAAAACGTTAACTGCCTACATTGAAGTTGGATCAAATCTTCTGAACAATTGCCTATAAATTTAAAGTGGGGATTTTAATGTAGATTTTTCAAAAGACAAATCAAAGCTTTTAGTCGAATTTTTTTTTAAATCAAAATTCAATTTAATTATTTCAAATGATCCAAATGAAAGCACGACAAAGTACAGAACAACGCTTGACGAATTTTTTTTAGACATTTAAAATTTTTGAATCTTAAGTATTTATAACCTATTTTAGCTACCATAAACCTCCTGTTCTCTTCTTAGAATACAATTAATTAACAAATATGATTGTATATTTCGCAAAAAATATTACTTTATGAGTACAGACATATGAATAATTAATTTTATATAACTACTAATATCCCCTTGTGTTTTATTCGCCTAACTAATCTCTGAAATAACATTACAAAATTTGAAGTTATCACTTCTATCGTAGGGCCATAATCACTCACACTCTTTTTTATTTCTTAAAACTTCGTTCTAAGTTTCGATTTTAAAATCCTTTTTTCATGTACCTATACCATTTTGCAAACCTTAAATTTTGTGTGGGGAGTTAACTTCTTATTCATTTATATTGAAGTTTTTGCTCACTGTACTCATTTCCTGTTCAGTTTATATTAGGAATTTTCATTACTGCCCTACTTAGTCACAAATTTCGACTTTTGTTATCAAAATGGTTTAACCTCACTTATTCAGTCAATGTCTGATATTACTAGACTACCTTAATTTTGTTTCTAAGTATTTTTTACTTCCTTTTTCACATACATATTTAGATGTTTTGTTATATTCTTTTGAAAATTCTGATTTCTCATTGTACCTGTTTTATATTTTTAAATCTATTTTATGTTTTTCTTATATATATATACACAGTCCTAAAATCGTGTTACTACCACATTTTTGTTCTCAAAATGTGCTCCGTCAATTAATCTTGTTCACAGAGTTTTCACTTTACTTTTTATTTTTCACAGATGCCAAGAGCCTGTTCTTTTTACTTAATCTCTTCAATTAATTAAATGGCGTGATTCGTAAAGTTTTAAATGGCACTCTTGATGTTTGTGGATGTCTTTCTACTTTTTGTCTTTCATTTGTTACATTTTTATCGTTGTGCGTGTTTCGGAATGGCTTTAAAATTATTTTTATTCTAAAAATGAAAAGAGCTGCATTCTACTATAAGAATCAATTAATAAAACTTTTTGTTAAAGCTACGTGTCGAAATGTCAGGGCTTTTTAATATTCGCCCCTTTACTTGTTAACATGAAAAACAGATTTGTTCATAGCTTTTATGTTTGTAATAAGTTATTACAAAATCACTTGTTAGAGAAATTTTAAACAATTTGTGAATATCCCTTTTATTTAATTTTCATCATTCATCGTAAGTAATATTCAGTTTAAACCGCTGAATATATATAATATTTAAGCTAACGAGAGCTAACCATTTTATCATCGTTCAACAGGAAAATACGTGAATCCTAAACCTACTTATTGCATTAACCATTATCTACTGCATCATGATTTGCTGCACTTTTTTTCATGCAATACTTTTTTGTTTTGAATCACTACATTGAAATTTAAGGGATGCACATAAATAAAATAATCCAAACTTTGAGAAAGTTAAACCGTTAGAACTAATTAATTAAATTGGTACTCTGAAGTACCATCGGCCCACAAAGGCTTAAAATATTCTCATAATACAAAAAGACTGAATGAGTTTTTTAACACAGTGTTAACTCTTAAAAATTCTAAATAACCAGAAAACATTAATATTTTACACACAGCACAAAATATTTATTTTTACAGATTATTAAATTTTTAAATTTCTTTACTTTTTACACATAAAAACAGCATTTACATATAAACGCAATATGATGATATTCAAAGAATACACAAAAATTCATTACGCATTGTGCATTTTGCGTAAAGTTTAGATTTAATTTTTTAAGCACTGCATCCTGGGGTAGGAAAGGCTGTATTTTCTTAACATGAACTATTGCACCTTGAGTCTTGTTCAATCTCTTGATCATAATCTTAAGAATCTAACGAAAATTCCAGCAGATTATTTGCTGGTACTTCTTCATCTGAAAATTCATCTGTTAGTACACCATTGATTTCAGATGGTAGATTCTGTAATAAACCCAAAGCCTCTTGAAAACTGAGCTTCTTTTTCCCAGACATTCTAAAAAAGGAAATGATAATCATAATAATAATAACACCCTGAAATCTCAAATTATTTGTTAAATCTCAGTTACACATAAAGAAATTAAAATGTTGTTAATTTTTGAAATAATATTACATATTTCATTTATATAATTGTGTGACAAAAAAATACCCATAGATTCAAAGCTAAATTTTTTTTAAAATATTAAAATAAAACAATAAAAAGCAAAATAAATCAGTTAAGCTGAAGAAAATACCATAAAAGTATAAGTCTATTGCCTATAGTGATGAGTGTACAACACAACAAAAAACAAAATAAGCCACACGGACGGAAAAAAAAAGTTCTTGCTTTTACACCCAGTGGCTGTCGATACTTATAAGTACTACAGAGTTATTCAAGAGTAAAGTTAAGTATATACATTGTTCAAAGTACATAGATCGTTTTCTGAGGTCGTCATTAACATGCAAAAAATAATACACGTATCTTTAGACATTAACTACTTTTTTCGGAACAAAAACGACAATCTTCGCAATCTGATAAGAATGTAGTGGCCGCGGTAGCCGAGTGATATAGGTATCGGATCGTGGCTTGCTTTGTCACGTTCGAGCCCAGTATCACTAAAAGACCCCGCCGTGTGGGGAGCGATGCACGTTAAATCTGTCGAAGCTGAACGTCTCCGTTGGTGGTGTGGTGGGTTAGGAGAGGGGGTTCCAGCTCAGGTGTCGTCCACGTCACTGACCATGGTTCGAAATTACGTGGTCCGTCACCAAAAGCCCTCGTGTAACTGAACAGTGCGACGTTAATATTCAATCAATCAACCGATAAAAATGTCAGCTGAAAACGCAACATCTGCTAAAAAACTATTCGGCCTTGCCGCCAAATTACTCATGATCGAACATATGCTGCCATGTATCCTGGAAGAGTGTATTTAAAGAATATTCCTGATAAGGTACCAAGTGGAAAAGATGTATTACCCACAATGCCAAAGAAAAAATTAATTCTCTAAATCGCTGGCCTAATTCAGCGACAGCTTAGAAAAATTAGTTCAAATACTCTTTTTTTATCAATCTCTGTTATGTCTCTTGAATTCCAATTTCTTTCTTCTTTGGCATTGTAGGTTATTTAACTTTTAAATATGTATCCTATTTTATTTTATTACACTTATATATATCCTATTCACCTAGTATTTACAAAACCTTTACGTTCTATTTATCAGGAGTAGGAACCCATATTTTAGACGATGAAAAATTTAGAGAGTTGATAGTTAAAAAGGAAAATAATACATGTAAAATTGACACATATGTAAATGAAATTACTGAACAAAAAATTTTCTGAAGGTAAAAAAAAATTATTAAAATGCTAAATATGCATAAATCATTTTATAAAAATATAATATATTTTACGGTATGTTTCCACAATGTTAAATTTCGTTGCTAGATTGTCTTTTAAATCAAATAAGCATGCGATGAAATTTTTAAATCCCAACATTTAGCGCTATAGTATTGTTTTCAAAATGTTAAGTGTTAATTGTGCATTAAATAAAAATTAAAATGCACATCTGAAATAAAACCCAGAGTTTTTAAAACTGCCTTAGTTATAAATTTGCTTTTCCCCCCAATCCAATCATTTTTTTTAAAAAAACCAAGCCAGATATTTAAGCGTCATTTTCGAATATAAAAATGTTATATATATATATATATATATATATATATTTGAAATATATTACGATGCAAGATATAACGATGTTAATGATGTGTTAATAACTTTCTTCACAGACTTTTTTTTAAAAAGAGAATTACAATTGATTTGTTATAAAAAAGAACCTTAACCCATTTCACTAACTTAATTTGCAGTCCCGCGACCAGGCGAGAAAAATTATATATACTAACTATATACTTCTACTAAATAATCTAAGAACAAAACAGTGCGAAAAAATTAATTATCCTAATCAATGAATTGACTCTATGTAAGCCTAATGTAATATAAGTTTTATCATATACTATATATAAACCACTTAAACATTTATAGCTGTTTCTCTTTAGAGCTTTTTTATAGATCGATACTAGAAGTAATTGTGGCAATTTTTTCGCCATAACCGCCAATAAATTTCATTTTAGTTGACTGTTGTAAATCTATAGTGGGCTGTTACGCTTCTTCTTATGGACAATCTCTTTTTTCCCCTCCATTGGATACAATGAGGCTGTAGACTTTTTCTTTCTTTCTTTTTGACTTGAGCGGTGGAATGAAAAATTGTTGAACATTCTCAACTCGTACCATGTTCTTCGGTATAGACATTTCTCTCTCATACCCCCACACCCTTTTTTAGGCATTTTATTGGAGAATGTAACAGAAAATGGCCTTCTGAAAAAGACTTAGATGTAAGCTTTATAAGAGAAAATGTTTTAGGACAGTGGATTTCTCCTCTTCGTCCTTTTTTCAAAAGCCTTTCAGTTCGTTCGATAACTTTGCATATTTTAATATCATTTAGAACCCTTTTCCATATAAAAGCAAAAATAAATGAAAATAAAATTCATTTCTGTGAAAACAACACAAAAATATAGCTTAGAAATATATATATGTATATATATATATTAAAATGCAGGAATTGTTATTAGCTATAGAAATATAATAGGATACATATTTTACATATGGAAAAAAATAGAAGGAATATATTTTGAACAGCTAATTTACGTGGACCATTCATGTTTATATAGTGTATTACATAAATATAATTAGTGTATACTATTCACTTATTTATATCAAATACTTCCAATTTATTTACAAAAATCACTAATTTTTTTGGAGAATTATAATTAGTTCATTTTGTTTACTTACAATTAGAACAGATTACTTTCTTAGTACACCAATTTAGAAATCTGAGATTTTATACGTTTTCATTCTCTCTCTCTACAGAAATTTTCAAGTATATTTTTTTTATATTCCTTACTGAGCTTCGTAATATATATATATATATATATATATATATATATATATATATATATATATATATATATATATATATATATATATATTTACATTCTAATCCATCAAATTGTGTGCTTTATTTGAAATGCACATGATATTTTCTCCAAACTTACACATACATAGAGAATGGCTTAGGTTTATACAGAGGATGAGCTTACGTTTATTTTAACTATTTGCTAAGTCAATTTTAAAAAATTACATTTCTATTCGATGCAAACTAAATAATTTTATGAAAAGTTATTTTTTAATGCTGTGTATTACCATACCATTACATTGTTTCTTCTAACCACTACTCAGAGTTCACAATGATATGAAATTTAATCAATTTTTGATATATGAATAGTGAAATATTGTACCAGTTTTCAAAAGTTTGATTTAATAAGCAGCTAAGGATATATTTAATCTTTTATAGAAATAATTGGTGTGGATATATTCTCCAAAGTAATTCATTGTTTTCAGATTAAAATATTTTCTCAGAATAAAATCCTTTTTCGACATACAAAACAAAATATAAGATATTTATCGAGAACAAAATGTTGTAACCAATCGAAAGATATGAGTAATAATAACTTTTTTTTTGCAATTTTTGTCTTTATTCAAAAGATTGAAAAGACAAAAATAGATAAAAATGATAAAAATTTACAAAAGAATTATATTCAAAAATAGACTGCACCTGTTCTAATTTATGATTATCATAAAAATAATGACCTTATTAGAATGCAATTATAGGGAACGCTAAAAATATTCTACATTGGAACGAATTTTTCCTATACGATTTTGTTGAGCGTATTAGCATAACAGAACCAAAATGAAGAATTACATTTTTCTTCAAATATCGGAAACACTTAATCATAGAATACTCAGAATCAATTCATTTTCGAAAACTTCTGCTAATATTATAAATAATTTATTAGAAGATGAACATAGATATATCATCTTCTGTTAAGTACCTTCCAAAATTATTCATCGAATCTCGAATCACAAAATTAACGTCGAATATGTGTTATAATGCAAGAATCTTTGATTAACTCGTTGATGATTTAAGATATAAGCTAATTTAACACTCTAGAATATTTAAATTTCAAATTTAAAACCTATTGTAGTTTAAATTAATAACATACATACAAAAAAACAGAAAGAAAAAAGTGCTGAAAAACATTAGCATCAAAATTTGCAAAAGAATAAGTGAATACCAAAATATTAAGCATAAAAATAAATCTTTTTAAGAAAAATTAAATTCCAATCAGTTAATGTTGTTATCCAGGGCAAAAGTTACACAATTAAATGTATTTTAGATATTATAAAAACTCAATTATATTCTTTAAATGAATTTTCATTCAGTAATCCATATACTAAATTTGAAAAGACTAGTTTTCACCAAAGAATTATCCAGAAATATTTTGCGCACTTTTTAATTAACTAAACCCGAAATAATCTTGTTCTATTACTGTGCATTTCATAATTAATTTAATTCTCACAGCAATGTACATAATTAGTTCTAATTAATTATACAGAGACAATACGACTCAAACTTAGAATTTAAAATCTTTCATAACTTTAAGCAGTTTTTGAAATTTCATCATTTTGTTAAAGGATTACATAATGACGCACCTCGATAAATCTCATTTGAACTGCTAAATAAGCTCTTAACAGTATTATATATTAAACATACTTAACTAGCATTACCCTTAAAAGCATATCTCAACAAACAAGAAATGACATTCAAAAATATTTTAGATATTAGAAAGATTGTATTAGTTTGAATAAAATTAAGTTGAGACATAGACTCAACTGTATATTTTCATTTTAAATTAATTAAGAAAATTATTTTATGGAAAATATATTAAGCTTACGGAAATTACAACAACATTTGTAATTTGCCATATATTTACTATCCAAACTTAAGAGTCTAACTATTTAACATGTAATTGAAGTTTTCATATGACTTTTCATGAGTAAAAAATGTAAACTTATTTTAACTAGTATTAATAAATATGATGGTCAAGTAATTTAAAACGAACAAAGAAACTTTGAAAAAAGGCTGTTCCTAAATTTTTTGTTTTGTTTGTTTCCTAAAGTTTAAAAAAAATAAAATTACACTCTCTCACTCTATTTTCTTTTAAAAAATATTTGTTTCCCCTTTATCTGGAAATGAAATTCTTATTTCTACACAATAATCAACGTGCGAAGAGCAAGGAAAAAAATATAGTAAAAAAGAACCATGTGAAAAAAAAATTGTATATATATATATATATATATATATATATTATACCGAAATGAACGTAATATCCACAAATGCATGAATTAAAAAGTCAAACAGGAACATAAATCTGTGGGGGCAATATTCCGTTACGTCAGTTACCAAGTAGCCGCCATCAAGCTTCTTTTTTTGTGTTGCGTCTCTGCATCGCTCTTGTATAAGCTCGGTAGACCCTTGTAGAAACTCAAGAGCTTTTTCTCGAATTAATCATCCCAGACCTTTCTGGGTTTTTCCAGGTACATATTTTTTTTGCCTAATTTGGCAAATGGCAACATCTGTTGTGTGTGGTTAAATTTGTTATCAAATAGTCCTTCAATAACATTTCTATTTAGTAATTATCCTCGAACAAAAATTTCTCTTCATCTGTAAATGATATTCCTGACCACAACACTGGTTCTATAGAGAAGCAATCGGAATCTGAAATTGGCGTAAGCCTAGTAAGACTACTTTAAGAATAAGTGACTCACCTACTTTTGTAATTAGAAGAAATTCAGTATCACTTTATGGAAAATTATGTATGAAAAACTTTTGTGCAGTATTCATATACCATTACAAATAAATGAGTTTTATATGTGAAATATCAATTACAGGTTCACGAGCACCGCTTCTTTTTTGGGCCTCAACTACCTGTGCATCGAGTTGGAAGGAGACGTGCACTACAATGTGCTGTGGTCAGCAGTGGCCGAAGTGTTGGGATGGGTGGTGGCAGCAATTCTTCTCAAGTGCACGGCACCCAGAAGATGTTCCAACTGCGTCATCTGCGCCGTGGGAGGAGTACTCTGCATCAGTCTGGCCATTGGGAGACGAGGTAAGAGATGATAAAGGCAATATTTCCATCTGAGATAATATATATATATATATATATATTTATGTATGTATGAATGTATATACGCAGCACACTGACCACCGTGGGTTGGTTAATGTTGTGACGTCTTCGATTGGGGTGAACCCCCACCTCTCTATTCATCTGAAGTTTTATGGCCCCAAACAGACGTTGGGTGACAAGAGCACGTGACTATGGGGTCATTGTTTGTTGTCTGGCCTCGGACAAGCGCAGACATCGGGTCTGGAATTTACAATGGCTAAAGAATGCCGGTGACAATGGGCATTCCTGTATGAAAAGTCCTGAATAGGCGAAGCCTGTAGGGAAAATCGATGCCTAGAGAATAGGGCTATGAGTCCCAGGTGGTGAGATGAATGGAAGTTTCAGAAGTTGGATGAGAATTATGGCGCCCTTGGATTCCAGACAGACGAGGAATGTGTTTGTGTTTGCCGCGCAAATGGGAGACGAAAGGGGCCCCGGGGAGGGGGGCAGACCTTTTGGCCTGCCAATGAAGACGAGGGGCGTGTGGTGGACCCCCCCCTGGTTTTAAAAAAAGGAATTTGGGACGGAGAGGAAGAAATTTGAAGACCCCGGGAGGGAAACAGGGGGTGAGCCCGGGAGGAAGGACGGAGCCCGGGATGGAAACAGAGAACCATGGGTAAACTGGAGGGGGGAAAAGCAAGGGATTGTGGGTGCCTTTGGGAATAAGGATTGACCTCCAGTAAAAAAAAGACTTCCCCCGGTTGGCATATTTATTGGCCATTTTAGTAACATATGAAGCTATTAAATACTTTTTTTTTTTTTTTAAAAAATGAGGCTGTGAAAAATTTTCTTGTGTGCTAACTACTAAGGACGTTACAGTGTGCTGTGGTATATATATCACAGCACACTAACCAACCCACGGTGTCTTCACACAAAATTAGGATGGAACCGAGCAAAATTTTACTGTTACCTATTTATTGCTCAAATCTATGGTAACGAAAGGCGTAAATACCTATCTCCTTGCCGCAATAAATTTTTTTGGGCCTTGATCTGATGTTACTGTCAATCAGGTGGCATAATTAACAAAACCATACTTGTTTACTTAAAGTTACATTGCAAGTTTTTGTGTTTTTCCAAACTATCTGCTTATCTAAAAGAGTAAGATCATAATTCCTCTTCGCTTATTCAGTTTTGTACCACTTGTAAAAATGGTACAAAGAACTTCTAACAAAAATCTGATAACAGTGAAAGTTTAAACTAATAAATTGTATAATAACCATGTTCTATTATGCAAAATATCGATCCATACACTACTAAATATTTCCATTAATAGATTGTTTATTACCTCGCAATTTGTACTTACACGATTATTTTTGGAACCGACCTAATATTACTACCTCGGTCAAGCGACAATGATAACATCAGACATGGAATCCGCTCTACAAGTTTTACATCAGGCCAACGTGAGGAACTTGTGTGAGTGAGTGAGCGAATATTTACGTCGCACTGTTCAACTGCAAGAGGGCCTTTGGCGATGGACCTCGTTATTTTGAACCATGGTCAAGTGACGTGGACGACACCTGAGCTAGCACCCCTTTTCGTAATTACCACACCACACCAATGGGAGGATTTTTCAGCTCTCGACAGATTTAACGTCAATCGCTGCCCTACACGGCGGGTCTTTAGTGGTACTCAGCTCGAACTCATAACATGCCTGTCATGATCCGACCTTGAACACTGGGCTACCGCAACCTTCGTGAGGAATTTGAACCATGGCAGATTTTAAGTGTATTAGTTCCTTTAGATGTCAGGTACACTGGCATATCTAATTCTGAGAGGGCCCTGTTTCAAAATTCCTTGGTACCTTTTTTAGATGTGAGAGCCCTGTAGTGGGACTGTAGTTGCACATGTTGGGGCTCCTGTAGCTTGGGAGACCCACACTGGCGAAGCTAGTATTGAGTGTGCCCTGTACCAAAAGTTCCTTGGGGGCCTTTTATACAGGCTCCGTAATATTTTGCGATTTTTTACTTACACGGTTTGGTGCCCCATATCATTGATACGGCGGTAGCTACGTCCCTGATCAGGTCTTCAGTGAAAAAAACGTATCGAGCTCAGTGATACAAAGACACGATCAGGAACACTTCGTTCCGGGGGCGACAAAACATTTTTGCTGAAATCGTATAAATATTGTTAACGCATCGTTTTTCTGGCAGTAAGCAATAATATTATTTCCAAAGTAAACTCTTTAATGAAATCCATTTGATTTTTAAAGCACAAAAAGGAGCTCTATATAACGAAGTTTCCCCCAACCAGGTTAAGTTCGTTTAAGGAAAAAATTTGGGCAAAAGAGGTTCTCCCCTTTTTAATTTTCTTTATAACCCACATAAAGCAAATTTTTAAAATTTAAAAAAACTATATATTTTTTTTTAAAAATAAAAATTCAGCCTTTTGTAAATTAATATAAATTTATTTTATATACCCCTTTTCTATAAAAAAAAAAAGTTTCTTTTGATTTCCTTTTTTTTCACTTCCCCGAAGATTTAAATTTTTTTTTTGATGCCGGACCCCACATTTTTCACTCTACAAGAAATGAATTTACCAATACGACTGATCAATACTATAAATAAACGGATACTAATTCAAGGACACGAGACTCCACTGAAGGTGAAAGGAGATATCGAAGATGTTTTCTGTGAACTGGACAATGGGGGCTAAAGGTTGCACGTTTTGGATTAAACACCCAGAATTCTATTGCTCCCGGCGAGTTAGGCCCCTAATAAAACCAGTTCAGGATTTATGACCACAATAAAATGTTCTAAAAGAGAGAATAACTCAAAATTTCTAGAAATACTTCAAAAATAGGGAGAAAAAATTGAATCACAAGAGAAAAAGTTCGTATATAGAAAATGCACTTCGCTTGAGGTTATTTTATGAAGAAAATCGTGAAATGTTATTGGTTACAGGAAAAAGTTCACTAGATAGAAAAATTCGCAATATAGAGGTTCGTTATATGGAGATTCGACTGTATTTATTCTTAGAATGAATTCCCCCAACATATTTTCTCGATTCAAAAAAATGCCTTACAAGTAGTTATTCATAACAATTTTAATGTAAGATATCATATTACGGAGTATTCTATCCAAAGTAAATTTGCATTAATTATGTACAATACGTTACCCAAGATAGTATAATTTTAAACGCCGAAGAACAAAATAGATCTTAAACGTAAAAATAGATATAAATTTTAAATGACAATAATATTTTAATTTCTATCAAAAGAACATAATCTTGAACGTAAGAAATTAGTTGCGATATTGATGCACATAAGTAGGAGATATTTGGTGACAAATAACTAGTGTGAGATGTAAAGATCGGTGCCATCTGGATCAGTGCCAGAAAAACAATTTCTGCATTGGGAAAGGGACATGAGCCAAATAAAGGCCACATCTAAAATTGAAACATACGACTTGCAAGAAATGATCGTGCATTTATTTATTTCTAAAAGAACACATGAAAGCTGAAAAGATGTATAAATGTCCGCAAAGTTTTGGCTTTTGTATTCTGGAGGTTTGTGTTGAATTAGAGTTCAAAGCTATAATGCTTTTAATCCATGAAACGATGGAAAATGGTTTTTATGCTGACGGACTATTAATAATGCGTGTAAAGAAAAGCTATTTTAAAGACTTTAAATTGTATACTGAAGTAGGTAACAGGCATAAAATTGTTTTTGTTTTTCATATTTAAAGCTAAGACCAATACAAACATAAAATAGTGTACTTTGCTTCTGTTTTTCTTCAAAAAATCATTGAAAGTGCTTTATACCTAAATATTAGTACAGTTTTTCCTGTTCAAGCATGAGTTTTGCTGCAATATAGACAACTGAAATTGCTGGCAAAAAAATAAATAAATAAATAAAAAAAATTTTAAAAAAAAGAAGATGAAAGACATAGTGTTTGTTCATTGTTAAAGGAATATAAAAATTAGGAAGCAACTTAGAATATAAAGTATATCATAACATGAAAAAATATTCATATGGTAATGCCGTATTACCATTTTATCATACCGTATACTTAATTTAAAAGCATTTATGGTCATTAATATGCGCAATGTTTACTTTAATAGGACAAAACAATTTTTGTTTCTTTATTCCGATATAAAATCTGTATTTTTAAAACGAAAAACTCAGAGTAATTCAAATAAAAATAATTTAGACTTCTTCGTAAGTAATGATATAAATTTAATGCCATTATTTCTGAGTAGTCTTCCGGAAAAATATATTGATTTTATATACTATATTACATGTGAATAAGGTGTGTGTGACTCTTACATGAGTCTAACTCCAATTATTTGAGAAATTTCATGTAGAAACAGCAGTAAACGAGGGCAAAAATGTAACAAGGATATTTCTCAGTAAAAAAAAAAAACTCAGTCAATTAGAATTACTAAATTTTTCTATATTTTTCTGGTAGCACATTAAATTTAAAGCATTTTATAGTCTCAAAATAAATTACAATAAGTATGCTTGATGTCAATTATTGTTTAGATTTATAAACTCAGTGCCTGATAAAATAATGGAATTCTAATTACCAATATTTTTAATTCAAAACGTTATGGCTACTATATACTTCTTTGATAAATAAAAATCAATTCTCCCTTTAAGAAAATATTATTTTCCATTGTAGTGATTTCAAAGCATTGGATGTATGCAAGTTTTTTTTTTAGTTTGTAAAATTTTTGATACTCATTAAAATCAGTCTGCAAACATTACATAAAAAAGTATCGAACATATTTTAAATAAAAATAACTATACCATTTTGCTTGGAACATTAAGGGGACATGGTACGATTTACGCAAAAAATTTTAATTTAAGGATTTTCAAAATTTTTTTTGGTTGCCTCCTAAGTGTGTGTACTATGTAAAACCGATTTTGTGCTCAAAATTTAATAAAAAGTTAGCCATTTAGTTTTTTATGGAAAAAATTGTGAAATGATTTTAAAATGGTACTCTCCTCCTACGAAAAATTCTATACACGCATAAAGTTTGATTAAAAAGTACGCCAAATTATGTATAACAAAAGTTGGTATGGGCCTTGCGATAACATGCTTGGTATTCGTGCAATACTTTTTTTTAATGAATGCTTTTTTTAATGAAATTCCTTAAAAAATGTAAATTCTAACTTCAATTATTTTTTTAAAAATAAGTATTGCTTTGGTTCAAAAATGCAAACTAACTTTTGTAACATATACTATTAGCAAAAGGTAGGAAAAAACTCAAAGCATTAAGCATAATTGGAAAAACGCCTTAGTATTTTAAATAAAGACAAACTAGTTATTTACCTTTCTGAGATAAGTCAGTTTAAAGTTTTGATTTGCCATAGGAATGTGAATAAAATGAATGTAAAAACTATAATAATTCTGCATCTTTTTATGATTAGAGCTTTCAAATTTTGTGAGGTTATAGAAAAGTATATAAAGAATAATTTGGGCTAGGAGAATTAGATTTGATTTTTTGACCAATTTTTGTCAATTGAATCGTACTGTGCCTCCTTAATTAGAAAAATAAGTGATAGTTGGAAAGTCATTAAAAGGGTTTTCCGTATATTACTATCAGGCCCAAAGTTTCCAACTATGGTTTTCAAAACAGCAAATTATTTTCTGTTCTTATATACCGTTTAATCCGACGTATTGCGCATATCCTTAACACAAAAATGAAGATCGAAATTTAAGAGTAGATGTTTTATGCCGAGAATAAAAATGATAGCTCATAAAAAATAATAATAAGAGAGGAGCACACATACATAAGAAATTAGACATCTATATATTTAAAAAATCCTGTCTAATTAAAAAATGCCTTACTTTATGAACTTAAAGGTTGTATGGATAGAAGTATATCACACTGCTCAAATACCTCGAATAAATGATTTCAAAACCTAAAAGCATTGCACATCTATATTTTAGGGTTCTTCGTAAAAAAGAGCTGAGTATTTAAGAGCGAATATACCAAAAATTTAAATTCTTGAAAGTATAAGTGCGCATTACACACCGGATTTTATGGAACGTAATTTTATTATTATTATTGGTTGCTGATATCGTTAGTTAATATGTGAAACACAACTATTTGCATTCTTGTTTAAGACCAACCAACTTGTTTGCCAACTGAAATAAAGTTCTGAAACATATATCAAAGTTAAAAACATTGTTTGTGTCATAAAAAAAATGGGAAAAATAATTATAAATTTTCTGAAACATTTGAAATTTCAGAAAAAAAAAGTTTTTTTTCAGTGTTATACAAAGATAAAGGTCATTTCAGAAAAATTAATTTCATTTAAGATATTTTGCTATACTAAGCATTTTTTTCGACATCTTTTGAAGAGGCTCAGTCTAATTTGGCCTGAGGGGAGAGCCTTAAACTATTATTAGGGCATTGCTTAGGATTTGTATACTATTATAATCCCATACAGTTTAGTGATTGAAATAACGAATATTTGATAAATAATAAAGTTTCAAATGCCAGAGGTTTCAATTTAATGAGTGCAACAGAATTCTAACTATCCTATGCACCTCTCTAGTCTTAAAAATGTAAAATAATTCTTATACCACGATTTAAAAGCTAGATATTAACGCATTAATATCACAATGAATATAAAATTTTATTTCCGACAGTATGTTTCAATTCCGTGTTTTAAAGAATGCCATGTTCAGTAACGAGGGAGACTCTGAACAGTTCGAAAAATTTAACATCAGTATGTCTTTACAAAAAATGTGTCAGTCGTAAAATATGTATTATAAGAATAATTCATCGTCAATGAGACAGTACACAGCCTGAATTCTGAAGCTTGTGATATTTCGAAATTATTTTTTATGAGTGAGAAAAGCAACTATATTAACTTCAAAGTATTTAATGGAATTATTCTTATCTTACCACTTTCGAACAACGATTCAATATCAAATTTCGAAATACATAAGAAAGAATACGGACATCGAATATAAGTCAATGCATATACTTCTAGACTTTTTTATTACATAGCCAAACAAGTTACGCCAATTCAAAAGACGTCGTTAAAGGCTGCCATTAGCATTGCTTTAAAACATGAGAACAGATTTTCACTATTGGCTGCATATCGTGGTATTTGGCGATAGATTATAATTTAATGATGGTATAATGCAGTAATTACCAAAGTGGTCTATATCGACCCTCAGGGGGCTTTGACAACCAGCAAAGGGTCCACGTCAGCGAAAAAATGATTTGGGGAACTATGAGTTGTAAATGGGGATCTATGATATTTGTTCTCTTTAAACCAGATCGTGAATTAAATTTTAAAAAAAAACTGTGAAATGTAATCTGGAATTCATTTATTTAACAGATTTATGTACTGCATTTATGAGGTTAACATTTAGTTACAAGGTGACACAGCATACATTTTATTATTCAAGAACTGTCACTTCAGCGTTTCTTGCCAGAACTAAGCTCAACTAGTAGAATATTGGACGTCGCGAATTTTCCTATCTCTCAACTAGCCGCAAACAATCTACTAGAAAAAGACGTTCTAATCTACTTTCAACATGTATATGTCCTTTATTCAGATTCTGAAACTGTGTTTCAAAAAGGTTTGACTATGGTTTTATCACAGTAAGTAATGAATTTTTGTGGTCACATAGGAAAAAAAAGTCATATTACAAAAACTGATCGGAATAGGCATTAAAGGAGATCTTAAAGAAAAGTTTAGAAACGAATGACAGTATTTTGGTTTAAAAAACACCCACTCGTTTTTATTTAAATTTTGGAGTATTTAAAATAGTTTTTAATTGCCTTTTCCCAGGGAGGGGAAAAAATTTTTGCGTGGTTTTTCTATCAAAGTAAAAAAAAAGAAAGAAAAATACCGTAATACTAAGTGAAGAGTTTTAGGTTAAGCCTGACAAGATTGATGCCAAATGCTGAAAATTTGTTATTGAAGTACACGGGGTTTAAACCCCCCATGAAAAACTTTGTTTTTACCATTAAATTTATATATTATTTAAAATTTGGAAAAAGTTGATACGTTTCTTACGTATTAAACACTATACTTTCCTACAGATATAAATTTAAGTCTTTTAGACTTAAATTCCTGACTGTAGTGAAATATATTGGTTCATAAGCTGTTAACAAGACATTTAAGTTGATAACTTTGTGAAAATTCAATATTAAGTAAGCAGAGGTCTACCGAAAACTGTAAAACATGGTAAGGAATCTATGAAACAAACAGTTTGGGAACCTTTATAATACATGTTTCTATAATTTTTAAAATTGAAAAATAAGTTTTAATATCAATACTTGAAAAGCCAGTATTTTTCATTGACGTTACATTAATCCAAAAGTAAGACGATAGCTCCATAAAATAATAAGCTTTAAATATGCGTGTGTGATTGCAAGATCTATAAACTGAACAATTTTTGGTTCGGTCATTTCACGAAAATACATAACTAGGGATTTTGCAACTTTATACTGTTCGAAGAATTTTTTTATTTTTGTTTTTGATCATCAAGAAGTCGGATTTTTCGGGACCATACATGTTTTGAGAAATTCTTACGCTTTGAAACTAGTTAGCATTATTTATGCACATGTAAAAGAAATAAATACATTAAAGAGAAAGTCACAACGATTCTTTGACAAATATTAGAATCTCTAAGCTCTGGCATGTTGCCAAACTTAAATAGTTAAAACCACATTTTAATAAAATAATTGCTTTTGACATTCAGATGACTTTTTACAATATATCTTAACTCAAAAAGCTTACAATCAGAATAACTATGTACAGATGAATATGGAAAATTAATTATATAAATAAATTAATACGTCTATTAATATAATAAATGTAGATAAATAATCTATATATAAAAATAATGAGCAATGATGAGACTAAGATAAATGATAACTCTGCCTCGTCATTCTAAATATAAGGATTTTCTTTTTTAGGGAAGTCTTCTTCAGCCTCTTTAACGTTGTACGTGTCGACAAAGCTCACGGTGTCGATCTCGTACTTTGTGTTTCCGCTATGGACAGCAGAGATACTGCCACCGGGCCCCCGAGAAACTGCCCTCGTGCTCGCAGAGATTCTCAACCTCGCTTGCCCGGTCTTCCTACCTCTGCTTATTTATCAGGTAATGGGTTTTCTTGTTTTACTATAGTTTTAAGCAAAACATTAACAGAGGTTTATACTTTGCCACCCCAAAGAAACTTTCAATATTTTAGTAAGGGAAATTTAAATGTAAATTTGTAGTATTAAAATAAACGCTTTAAAGTTTTCTTATTGCGACAATTTCTTTAAAATACAGCTTTGAAAAAAAAAGAAAAGAAAGGCAAGACAACCTCAAAAATTTCCAATTTTCATTACTGTTATATAAAATTGGTATAATAATACATGGCCAAACGCTGATTTATTATTTAATGGGCTGTTTCATGTGATATTATAGTTATATGATAAAGACAGTCACGTAGTTTCCGGCCATTCAGTTCATATTATTATTTATCGTCTGTGAGTGAGTGAGGGAATATTAACGTCGCACTGTTTAGTTACGCGAGGGCTTTTGGCGACGGACCACGTAATTTTTAACCAGGGTCAAGTGATGTGGACGACACGTGAGCTGTCACCCCCTCTCCTAACTACCACACCAACGGGAGGACGTTTCAGTTCTCTTCAGATTTAACGTGCATCGCTGCCCTACACGGCGGGTCTTTAGTAGTACTGGGCTCGAACTCATGACATGCCTGCCATAATACAATGCCATGACCACTGGGCTACCGCTGCCCCATCATGTGTCATCATACTCACAATAAGAACACATATAAGTAAACAAAATGCTCTCGATTTTAAAGTACTCGGAAAATAAATATATTTTTTATATAAAAAATATATTTAATAGTTGAATATCCTTACGCAATTTACTTATTTGAAATTATGTTGAAATTTTACCAGCAGAATAAGGAGTGCAAATCTAATGTCAGTATGCTTTGAATTCATTGGAGAACACGTGATTATTCTTATCATGTAGCAGTTATGAATTCATCCCATTTCTCATTTCTGAAATTAAATTTTTCCATCAGAAGATCCTACTATTTTTTTTTAAATGCACAGCAGTTTGACAGTTAAGCTTTTGGAAGTTTGGAAAATCCCCAAGTGAAAAAAACCATTTCATTGGTTGCTCCATCTTGTGGTAGCTCCCACTACCAAATTTTTGACATTTGAGTTTATTTAATTCAAGTTCCGTAGGATGCCAAATTTTGCTATAATATTAATTTTACTGAGAGTACCAGAGTCAAATTGATACCAAATGGATATTTTATATGCTACATAATCATATAACATGCATGTCCACGATTTCCGCGTAATCTATCAACTCTATCCATGAGCTTACGAGACCAGTGCGCTACCTTTAAGTACCCTTGTAAAGTTCCAGAGAACGTTGGTGGTTGGTTTTCGAGCAAAAATCAGTCATAGTAATTTAAACACAATTTTATTATTACTTTCACTTGATCACACTACACAATTAAAGGGTCGCACATCCGGTTTAGCGATTAGTGACGCTGACTGCTGTACCGTAAGGCCTGGGCTTGAATCCCGGAGAAGAGATGGATGTTTGTAAATGTATATTGCTCTCGCGGCATGGGAGTACTATAAAATAGCCGTAAAACAGCCTATAAAATGTCTTCTCGTGAGGTTTGTGGAAGGCCCCGACCTCCCTCAAAATTGGGGTGGAAACGAGCCAAATCGTACTGTCACCTGAATGGTATTTAAAGCTACGGCTAACGACAGACGTCACTTAGCTCTTTGCCATGATGAATTTCGTGGGTCTCGGCTTGGCCTTTGCCGATAAGGTGGTATCAGTAACAATAACAGCACAGTTAAAGGGAGATAATACACTAAAACATTAAAACCGGGAGAGCAATCACTTAGGATTATTTTAAATATCAAATAAATAAATTCGCATTCTTATAATTGGAGTGCTCTTGACTCCCTTACTTGGATACTCCTTAAATAACTTGCTTACTTATACAACCTCCAGTCGTAATCTTATTCACGCTTCAGTCTCACTTTCAACCATTAATGCAAACACTTGATTAGAAGTTCACATTTGCATAAATCTCGACTTCCTCGCCGAAAAAGTTTTTCAACTGAACTCACATTTAAAACGATTCATTTTCCCCAGATGATGAATGAAAAATCACAGATAGACCCATTATATACTTCACAAACGTTATTCGGATCATTAGTAACAAAATTATTCAATGAAATCCGTTAGGTAGCATATACTACACACACTTTTTGCCACTGAATACTGCTGTATCTACATCAACATTTAATTAGAAATGAAACATTCAAAGTCGATAAAAGAATACTTTCTTTCTAGGGACGCACACAACATTTGTTGCCAATGACGCTGCTGGGTCTTCTCCACGTGGCAGGTGGACTCATGTCCCTGTGCCTTCCGGAGACGCGCCTTATCAGCTTCCTCAACACCCCGGCGGTTGTGCCAGTCCCCCAGTGTGGAGATCACTGGTCTGCTCACAACTGTGCACACTGCCACAATTCTCCCAAGTAAGTATATGGTGGAGTAAGCGCCATAAAAAAGATTAATAAATAGTTTACTTTAAGTTTCCTATTTTAAAATTCCAGTCGATGTAGTGTTCGGAAAAGGTCTTGTACATGACAGACGTCAACCATTTTGGATTTTCTTTTGGCGTATATGGTGTCTGCTGTGGGTCTCTTGTTTATGTTCTGCATTATTTTTGATAGGATGAGTAATTTTCATCGCAGGACAACACATCCACACCTTCCAGATTGTCGTATTATGGTTACTGGATCATTTATTTGAATTGGATACTTTTCCATATTCTCACGTCTTATAGTGAAAATAACCCATTTGGTATTTTATGCAATAGTATTTCTAACAAAAAAAAAATCTTGACCTCTGAATTAGGACTTTACAATTAAGAAATTCTGTAAAGAGGGTACATTACATAGATCATATTTACAAAAGCTTTATTAATGCATATCCTTTCATAATAATGCAATATTTCACACAAGTAGCATTTGTACAAGTAGATTAGACTAGCTTCAGAAACTCTTTTGTTGAGTTGGTCAATGATAAAAAGTGCGTAAAGTTTTGTTACGTACTTTGCTTGTTAAATATTCAGTTTTCATATAATAAATAGTGAATCTATAAAAAATGATCAGCTGATTGATTTTATGCACATATTCCATACCACTAATAAAATTATATATTTAAGAACTAATGGAACTATTTTGTGTCTTTTTGACCTGGTTTCTGGTTTTATCTGGTAAAAAAATGAAATGTTCCGGATTTAAAGATTGTATTTTGTTTACCAGGAAAAACTGCAAATGCTTACTTATGCACACACGACAAAATGTAAATATTTTTTTCAATTTAATTGCACTTACTCGTTTGTGTTTCAAAATAACTATTTTATCCTCCATAATGATATTGGAGTTACATAATATTTAATTCTGAAAAAACATCATGAGACAAATTGCACACAAATTAGAGATTAATTGGAATACTTCAAGGAAGAAATTTGTTAATGGAAAACTCGCACTTCTTAAGAAATAGACTCGCTTGTATAATATAATGCCTCTATGTTTAAATGTATTATACACGATATTTTCTATATTAGCCATGTTCTATGCAATTATTTTAAATTACTAAAATTTCCTTATAGTAACATTTGTTTGGTTTGAAAAACGACACGTGTGTATGGCATTTTATACGCCATATACGTACAATTATTAATACTCTATTCCCATGTATTTTTCTCTGAATTTTCTCCCTTTAAGAAACTATAGCAGATTTGAATTAACTCGAACTTTAAAACATTGAATTTTAAAAATTTCATCGTTTAATATGAACCACCAAAAGAATTACTTGAAACATATTACATAAAGGTACTAAATTTTCATTATAACGTCTGTTATAAAATCGCTATGAATTTTAAATATTTTGGAACGTAAAATGGAAGAATTTCGTAAGATTTGTTTTTTTATTTGCTTTGGAATCCACTTGAATGATAAAATATGCAATGTTTCCATTAAATGTAGCAACGGGGAGAAATATTATTTTTAAGTTCTACAAATATATTCCATGCACATAAAATTCAGTATTATAAATACGTAAGTATGTATTTTAGAATAAGGTTTTCTCGGACCATATATATTTCTAAGTTTTCAAAATACTTGCGTATAATACCCTAGAGCGATACACATCAAATAATCTAATGTAATATTTCAAAGAGTATATGGTGAAATATATATTTCTTCTTATCTAACGTTTGTCTGAGATATAATAAGAATTAAAATTTTCAGAAATTTGGGAAACTCGAAAATATATCCAGATAAAAAAGTAACAGAAGTTTAAAATTTTACATTCGAAGCATTTTATATTTCCATCAATCTTCAATATAAGAATTTTCAAAGATATTCTTATATCAAAGTATACGGTGAAATACATATTTTTCCTATCCAATGTTTCTCTAAGATATAATTTGAATACAATTTTTCTGAAATTTGGGAAACTCAAAAATATTGCAAGATCAAAAAATAAGAGGAATTTAAAACTTTACATTTGACGAACTCTACATTTCCATTAATCTTTAATATAAGAATTTTCAAATATGTTCTTATGTCAGATTTATTCGCTTAGAGTATATCAGACTAATTCAAAATTGAAGCGTTTATTTTGTTTTTGAGTAAAAAAATCAAAATTTCATAAAATTGTAGCGTTTTTTTTCTTGCCTTAGACTTTTCTGTTTTACTCTCGCCAATCATTTGTAACAGATCAGTTATGTCTAAAATTTCATTAAATTTTTTGTGGCTCTAGTTTTGTGGTATAAATTGTGGAATTGTTTCGTTTTTTTTTTTTTTCTGCAGTTGACAAGCAGTGTTTTCAATTCACAGAACGAAACAAACTTGCTCAATGCATTAGGATAATTTTAAAATAATTTATTCAAATAGTTCCTCATTTGCAACATTTAAAAGAGTGTTTGTATTCAAAGTAGTACATTGAAAATACTTTTAGTCTGGGAATTCAATCAAGTAGTGTTTAAACTTTTGGGGGAAATTATTAACTTTATCATGGGTGTTTATTTGAACCATCGACTTATTTCATCCATGCATTACACGACTGGGATGAAAAGGAAATCATTTTCCGGAATAGAAGTTAAGCCTTTTTTTCTGCTGGGGAAATAAGCGTCACTGCATACCCCCTTCCTAGAGATGGAAGGTGTTTTGCTGTTGATGGATTTTCTGAGCGATACTTAGGGAAGGTTGAGTTTTCCAACCATTACTGTTATTGATGTACATTTCCAGTAGGTTTGAATGCCGTTGAAAGATTTTTTTCCGCTGACGTTGTGGACAGTCTCTTGTTGAGATGACGGTTCTAGTTGGTTCGTTTACGTTTGAATCACTGGTTCAAATTTATTGGGAATGACTTAATCAGTCTTTTCATGGAATGAATGCATAATCAACTAGGTTCCTTAGGCTGTGCAGCCATCTAGTGCTCAGTTCCTGGGTCATTGCTTCAGAGAGAAGCTTTTTGGTGAAGGAAGTGTTGTTAACTTTAACTAATCTGAAAGTACCAAAACTATAATTGTTGATTAATCGTAGTGGTCATCAAAAACTTAACATTTGTTCAAAATTTAATTCATGAATATTATTTACTGTAAACATTTGAATGAGCTCTTACGGTTGAGTAGATCTAAAGACGATAACACATTGATCGAATAATAGTTAAACCTGTTTTGTGCGGAGATAGGGTACGATAAAATAAAGCAATCAAATAATTGAAAGATTCGATAAATTCATATTATACAAACTAATTCTGGAAATCTACAGAAAATTTTTAATGTGTTGAAAGGACCGCATAAAAAGTAGACTTATAAAATATCAATATTAATAATTAATCATAAAGTTTACATAACAAATAAATAATTTAATATTACGCATGGAAACATTTTAAAAATGTTTAGTTTCTCATTGTATACACTTAGAAGTATTCAAATACATAAAAACTCATCGTAATCCAAAGCTCTTATCTCCTTGTGATGAATAAGTTCAAAATCGTTTTCGTCACTTGAAGGTACAATTTCAACTGAATTTTTAGCAACATAAAGTAATAGATAAATTTTTGCGACGAAGGTCGGGTGGTCGTGTTAATTTACGATGCAGATATGCATGATTGGAGCTCTATTTGGAATTTCAAAATCCGTTCGGCATTGGTATCCATTTTAATAAAAAAAATTTCCGATTTATTGGAAAGCTGGATCTCTGCATATATTTTATCCTTTCTCAAAGAATCTGGTTCTCCTTGTCCATCTTCATAATTTATCAAATTATTGATAATGGCTGTATCATTAAAAAAAATTCGTCTTCAATCAATCGTGGGCTGATGGCGTATTGAGAGAAAGCAACTGAAAGTGAATTGTGAGGAGACTGTTTATAACAAATGAACAGAACGTCTTGAAGTGTATACATGTACATTTCAGTGCCGTAACGTGCATCCCGCAGTCTCAGCATCAGGAGGGGGGGCAAGACTTTAGAGACCAAGGTCTGACTAACGCTGAGTACACATTTACCGAATTTATAAAATTTACCCCACCGGTTAAATAGATAGAAAACGTTACAGTGGCATCAAAGAAGTGGAAATTCATAGACTGAATAAATAAAGATAGCACAGAAAAAATCGCACAAAGATAAAATTTCGCAAAACAAATCGGATAAAAAAAGGACCGCACAAAACAGATTCTACTGTATATGAATACATGAATTTACATGCAAATAATATTTAGGTTTCCCTAGACCATTCAGTAAGGTTCAAAATGAGTTTCGTATTACTACTTAAAAATTTAATAGTTTTACTTAAAATTGTCTATGTTTTTTTGTTTTAATATTTCTCGTTTTCAATGTCTTGAGGCATTTCATAGTTTAGTTGAGAAAAAAAAAATACTATGTATCAAAACAGTCCACAAAATTTTATATATTACTACCATAAAAGCAATCGTTTATTAGAGTATATTTGAGTCTTCTATAGATATTGGTGGCTTTCTGGCGACAGGGTGATCTAATCTGTCTATCTTTGGGTCCGATAACCCGTGATTGTCACGAAGCCATTAGCAACCACAAACACACAGAGGTCTTTTAAACCAATGTGATGATGATTAAGTAAGTGTCTCAATGATTTAAGTAAAATTTCGCACAGTAACACTGTTGTATTTTGTCACAGACAAGGTTCTGACTGGTTTCAATTTTATCTCCTCTCTCATCGGCGCTATTAGCAACTGACAGCTTGTTCAAGCACATAAAAAATATCGTATGTTTAATATTATTGTCTACGTAGTATAACTGTGACTTCCTAGTTTAATTTTGTATGTGGTAAAATATTATAGCGGAATATTTTTAATATACGCTCTTCGCCTTATTTTATTTTCTAAGCTGTGTTTTTAACAAAAGTCGTATATCATGCCTTACCATGTATAAAATGTTGTCACACATTCATAGCGAAATATTTAAAGGTCATATAAAGATAGTTAAAAAAGTAAACATTTTTCTCAGTGTTCCTTTAAAGAACTTTAAACGAATTATTTCAATGAACGTTTAACGAAACTAAAACGAACATCTGTTTGATGCTTAAGAAAATTTACTTAAGAATGGAAAACTCTATCACAAGCATATTTGTTTAATATTTCGAATATCTTTAATATTCGCCTACATATTAAGTTGCCGAGCATGCTGCCTGCTTCCTTAATCGTCTTATCATACTGAATAAATGCATTTATTTATTTACATTATGCTCTTCCTTTCAAAGGTGATTGCATTATCTGGGAAGATCAAGTTGAGTGAAAGATCTAGTAATACCCACATTTGCCACTTACGTTAAATAGGATGTTCTATTAGATTACCTTAAGCCCCGTTGTTATTATTTTAAGGGTTTTCCCATGAATTCTTAAGATCAATTCTGAGGGTGTTATGATATTCAGGTGTTAAACGTATTAATTCAATAAATCAGGAGCCATCGAAGACGCGAAATTTTAACAATCTCGTAAGGATGTAAATACTTGAAGATAAAATGCGATAGATACTAACATGATTAATTTTTGGTTAAGAATAATGCTGAAGGATATAAAATTTTAATGCAACTGGACTAGAAACAATTTCTTTCCACCGTATACATTTTATCTATATACAATAAATATCAGTATTTATATTTATTGTATCAATTTTCTGACCATAATCAGTTTTGTTATAAAAATTTTGATGAAACTAAATCTTATTTATACTGATTGTTTTTCTATTTTTAAACTGAACTAATTCAGATAACAATTTAATTCATACTTTTAATACAGGCATAGGAAAAAAAATTTAATCAACCCGAGCAGTTTGTTTTATAACAGAAACTAAAACTGTAGTTATTATAACACCGGGCAATAAAATGTAATCATTGGATATTTTATCAAGAAATGTTGTTCGAGAGTTTATCTAAAATATAATTTAAACGAAAATCCTTTAAAAATTTGTTTGTGTGAAGAAATATTCTAAAAACTAAGCATATTATCTGAAATATGTTGTTTGACAAACTGCTAATTGTAATAAAATGTTTGAAAAAATGATATCTTGTTAATTTTGCCTATTATATAAAAAATACAATAAGAAACTGATGGTACTTATGTAGCCCTTTTGTTAACCATTTAAAGATTAAATGTAGTTGTAACCAACTTAAATACGATAAAACTGTTCAATATTTAAAAACAAATAACTCGTACATTTTTATTATTACTTTTATTTATGTTAAAATGAATCAAAATTATACAGATCATGCATCGACAAAAATTAGTCATTCACAACATATCTGTCATCTTTAAAGGGTATAATTATCGTAGGGTGATATTAGGAGGGTAAATTATTCAAAGGGTATAATATTATTCTCACAATTTACTTACTTTCATTAACAACGGATTTAATTTATGTTAAATTGACAAGCACCACATCATTTAACCTTGTGTGCTGCTTTCTATATAGCTCGATTGAAATTTTTTTGGTTATTAAAATATAAATATCGTGCAACTCTAATTAAAAATAAAAATGCTGAAAAGGTGTAAAGTTATAAGGCATACAATTTTGGAAAGAGACCTTACTAGCTCTTTAATTGATCTCATTTCCACATATTCCTGCATTGGTGGCAAAAATTGTCTCTTTGGGGAAATAGATAAGAAATTCTCAACATATTTCAATAAGGCAAGACTGCCGGCATCACACGAACTCAAAAATTAAGCATCACGATAAGTAACAAGTAATATAAAAAAAGTCAATTCCTACTTAGGTTAAAAAAGAAAAAAAAATTATTTTAGCTACATTTTATTAAATAATTACAAATAATATAAATACGGATATTCATATGACATAATCACACCATTAAGTGACAAAATAGAAAGCGATTTTCCATTTTTCTTTCTTTATAGGGTGTTGGACTATTTTTTTCTTCGTTGCTACTTCTTCATTAATTAAATTTAATTATTGTAATAAAATAGTATAGTAAAAAAGGAATCAGATTCTCAGAAATTAAACCATCCTAGGTGGGATTCAAAAGCACGACCTTTGGATTAGAGGTCTAACGCTCTATCCATTTTACTACAGGGACACAACGAAAGATTTCCTTTTCTATATATGCTATTGGACTACTATGTTTTGTTTGTTAGTATTTATATATTCATTTTTTTTAAATTTAATCAATGAATTATTATTTAAAAAACTGTATCAACATCAAGTATCACCAACTACAAGTTTAGAAAAAAGTATTTGAACTTGAATACTTGAATGAATGAATAGAAAGTATTTTATTAACAATTGAAAAGTTGTGAACAAGATATATATACATATATATATATATATATATATATATATATCATATATATATATATATATATATATATATATATATATATATATATATTAAGCAAATTTTCTTCACATACATGTCAAATTATATGAAAATGTAATAGTTTCTAATATTTATGATAAAAGAGAAGAATTTAATTTCAATATTATAAAAGTTCCTCATTGGGAGAGTAATGTACATGTTTCTATATTCAGAAATATTATTAATTATATACAACGTAATAAATTTCTTGTGTCAAAAAAATCACACATTATAAATAACTATAAACATTTTACTAAATTTTGCTTAAATCAGAAATACCCAATTAATTTTATTAATAGTTATATAAATAAAGCTATTCAAAATAGTTACGATTAAAATTCTGAGATTGTGATAATAGTTTATTACTATAAACTTAAATATTTTGTTGTTATAGTTATCTCCATAATCTAATATTAGATTAGAAATTACTTACTATTATTTTATTCATATTTACTCTGGTGTTATTATAGTTATGCTATAGTATGTAACTCTTATTAATTTTTATTTCCATTCTTTTTATTCTTTTGTTAAGTGCTACATTTCAGCCATTCTTTTGATTTAAACCAGTATTAGGGTATAGAATCTGGCAACAAATTAATGTTTGCCCTCAGATTTAGCGCGGGCTTGGCATTTGTAAGTAAAATTTTTAGGTAAGTTACCTCTATCTTGTAATGGATTTAGATATTCCTATCCATTATTTCCTATTGGTTTTTGCTCAGTGTTATTTACAAAAAAAGGGGGAAGGTTGGCTGGCCAAAAAACATGTTCAAACCCACTTTTATATAAATTATTTTTTATATAATAGCTGTCCTAAGTCAGTAATGTTCATAACACTGCAGCATCCATTTTATATTTATAATCTCGATTATTTTGTCCTTCATTCAGTGATTTTCCTGCTGTCTATGTGTTTGTCGAATGTTATTGTTTGGATGTTATCTCTTGTTTGTAGAGAATTGGCCTATATATATATATATATATATATATATATATATATATATATATATATATATATATATATATATATTTGAATTTTTTATTTAGAAATGATAACTTAACTACCCACAAAATAGATAAATTCAATAATAGTAAAAAAAAATTTCAATGTTTTTTAGATCATGAATACCCTTCCAAATCCACCACACAACAATAGAATTTCAAAGTCAGCATGTTAGTGGTCTTGCTGTGAAGATTATATCATAACACTCATATCACAGTTTACATCTTTTCCACACACATCTTGAACATCTTACATATTTTGACAACCAACCAAATTAGAGCCTAGCAAATTTACATTTTTGACAATCAACCAATTCAAATCCTACCAAACTTGATTGTCATCTCTCTTGGTATCTATCTATGCTGGCTAGTGTAAAAGGTAGTTCAAAAGATGCGTTTATGTATATTCAGGTTTTTAAACTTGTTGGATAATTTCTTTTTTATTAATTTCAGGACACTTGATTCTTTTGGAAAAAATCTGTGAGTAGGAAAATTACGTTAAATTCTTGTTTTTTCTTTTTTTTGGTTTTGTTTTTTTACGTAATTGTTTTGGGATTTTTCTGCTTTTAGAATTTGGGGAGAATTTGTCTCAGAATAGTAGTCAGTGGTTTTATCATACTTTCTGCCAGTTTTTATATGCTTCGAATTTTTGTTTATTTTTTTATAAACTTTGAATATTTGCTTATTTTATTTGGTTTTTCCTACTGAGTTGTAAAGGGGGAAGGTTGGCGCCTTCAAACTAGTTTAACCCCACTTATTCAGTCCTAAGTCCGAAATAGCTTTCTGACTCGCTAGGTTCTTTTGTATAGTTCCTTTTTTGTATTTTTCTATAAATTCGATCTTCATGTTTTGCTTTTATAGTTTTATTACGTTATTTCTTGTTATGTTCATTATCTATTTTTTCTGGTTTTTGATATATTATACAAATTTCTTTCATATATATATATATATATGTGTGTGTGTCAGGACCCTGGCCCTCTGGTAAAATGAGGAGGGCCTCATTTCTATAATAACTTCTTTATTTTGCTTCAATCACATAAAATCCAACATGGCGGTCCTTTGGCGCACAACCGAGTAGAACAATAGACAACCAATTTGATGAGGAGTCACCAGCTAAGCCTTTTAGAGTATACTATCTCCTTCGTCAGCGCTCGCTCCACCTTTAAATAGGCTTATTTACCCACAAATCCTTACGCGATGGTAAAGAGTTCGTTCTATTTTCATTTATTACTTACTTAATTTTGAAGCTAAACTTTTCAAACCTGACACACACACACATATATATATATATATATATAGGGAGAGAGTGAACTGATAGTTGTGTGTGAAATTGAAAAAAGAGGGGCGGAACCATATATGAGTTAATCATTTATGGATAGGGTGGGCAACTTATTTTGGCTACGCAGGCCACATAATGAAAGCAAAGGATAACATAGGGACAATACTTTTTTTTATAACGATTGTATTCGCTTTTAAAATGATAATAAATATAAGTAAATAAAGTAGTGGAAATTTTATTCAATTTATTTACTGTGCTAATTGCATATTATCTATAGCTGCATGTACATTTAATTTCATAATAAATTTAATGAGAAAAATTTGTATTTACTTCTCTACAACGTTTTTTTGAAATTAAAAGTGAGATTGTTTTTTGAAATTCTCATCACACCTGCAAGTTTATGTTATTTTGTGCTTGCCTCTATATTTACGCTTGTTGATCTTTGTGGGAGAAAAACTTTGATCAGAAATATATGTCGACAAAATATGAAGAACCATTCCACAGCAAATCTCTTTATACATGGAAGTTTTTCATCTGGCAAAGATTTGTAAAAATCAATGCCGTAGCATTAAACATTTCTTTCATACTATAATCTATCTACAAATCAATAAGATGGAGTTGTAGTTCCTCTGGTGCTGTATCAATATACGCTGCAATGGGATAAACAGAGAAATTGGAATTTAGGCTCAATTTTCTCATGATCTTGAAATCCTCTTGTGACTTCAAACTTTGTACATGATTTCTCTGTAGAAACAATTTCATCTACTTTGTTTTTCGAATAAATAAATAAAGGAATTCTGTTTTCCTGCTATTGATAAATACGACGAATCTGATAGCACGCGGTAAGGAAATCTTCATTGAAAGCGGATTTTACATCTGCCTCAGCGGCCCTAATAAAACTCTTTGCGGGACACACATTGCTCACACTATTTGCCCACTCCCAATTTACGAGATTTTTCACAGATTCTTACTCGTTCTTGAATGCGTCATTATCTACCAAGCCTTAATGTCATAACTGACCTTATATTTTAAGGGGAATAATATGAAAAAAAGAGATATAAAAATTCTTTATAGTTTATAACCGCTATTTTTTGTGCATTTATCGCTCAATTGGCGTTCTCGTGGATTACTTTAACAGGAAAGTCACTATAAGTAACTTCAAAATATAGTGATTTCAAAATGAAAGTTTTCCTCTGCCGAATGATGTAACGGATTACTTCCTGTAATTGCACTTTTTGATAAAATGTTTTTGCTCATTTTTGATCTGTTATATAGTTCAATATTCGCCAATAGCAGTTAACATTTAGTCTCTTAGATTCTACAATAGGGCATATCCTGGTATTATTCAGAAGAAGAATTGTTTTTAATCAAAATCTACATACGCAAGGAGTTGTTCTATAAAATGGAAATTAAAAAGAAGAAGAAGAATTAAAAGAATTAAAAAAAAATTAATTTCAACATTCAATATTGCTTTAAAGGGGTTAAATTTCCGAAAAGATGAAAGAAAAAAAAATTAACTTTAGTTAGATGATTTTAAAATCAAAATAAAAAATATTTTCTTCAATATAAGTAACTAAAAGGGATTATAGTTGATAAGTCAGTTTTGAGTAGTGAATAACACAATGTTTAATGCAACTTTTGAACATCCTAGCTCTATTGCTCCACGGACCATCGAGTCAGTCCGATCCAAACTCTTAGATTTCATCAATACTGAAGAAGCTGTTAAAGGTCACTGATATGTTTTTCTATTTTAATTATTTAGTACTTGTCAGCCATCACAAATGTTAAAAAGCACCAAAATACCGGATTTAACAGACTTCTTTACCATAAAAGAAGCTCAAACCCCATTCCACTTGTGATAACACTAAGCATATAAATACATTTTATTATTTTATTTTCCCTTCAACTTTATACTAGAGAGCATGTTTACCGCATATGTAGGTTTATTCATTCTGAAACAATTTTTTTTCAATGCACTCAACTCTGTAACTTTAATCAGGTATTATTTTCTCACTCAGGTATTATTACTCAGATATTAACTCGGGCATTATTCTCACCATCACTTTTTATTTTGAATCTGAATAATGGAAATTGACACAAACTATAATGATATGAACTTGTAATCATTTACTCAGTGAGATTCAAGAACCATTAAATCAAAGTCTGAAAAAAAAAACTTAAAACATTTAAATTTATTAACATATTAAAACAAACAGTTTAATTCCCAAACATATTAATCCAACATTCAATCATGCTAACATCTTAAGAGAAAGTCATAATAATAATTCCTCAATCTCTTGGATTAGCAGATCGCATGCTTTTTTATATTAAGGCAGGGGTTTCAAACACGTGGCCCACGATGAACGTTTTTGCAGCCCGGCCAGGATACTATATCGGCACACAAAAATATTTAATAAAATATCAAAATTTTTTGAAATAGAAAGCTAGTAGCAGAGTGTGAAATATCAAGTGTCAGGACCCAAACATTAAATTTTCTTGTTTTTTTATTTCTGTTTATTATAATTGTATTATCCGAAATAAACTTACGTTTCTCTGAATATTGATTTTTATTTCGCGGCCCACCCTAAAGTTAAACCTTGTTTACTTGTCCCAAGGTAGCTTTTTGAGATTGACACCCTTGTATAAGGGAACAACCGATGCCAAATGAGAAATATTTTTGTTCAAAGCTTTATGTATAAATTAGATGCGGCACGTTCAATGACAGTATCATTGAACAGCATCGCAATTTTCTCAAACTTCGCTTATTGGAAATTTCTGGTGAGAGAGAAAATGAGGCAAAAGCAGGTTGAACGTTTATTTCCAATAAAAATGAAATCAAATTTTGCTCATAATTAATTTAGTTGCATTTATAAACAAGTAATATAAAATAAAAATTTAAGATAATTCCTGCTCTGAATGGATGAATAGATAATATATATATATAGGGAGAGCGTGAACTAATAGTAGGAATTGAAAAAAAGCACGGTTTGTCTGCATTGATGTAACAATGCAAACCCGGTTTGGCTAGTTTGGCTGAAAAACAGGTTTTCGACACCAACTTTTGTCTTTGTTTTAACAGTTACATTGTTACAACAATAGAGAAGAATCTAAGATGGCGTCAGAAACCAGTAAAAAGAAACCAACATTGCTGTATCTGTAATTATTTGAATAATTAGTTTCAGTCAATTAATTTTTAATTAATTAGAATTCAATTATCGTATTTTTACCCACAATAGTGTATAAAAAGTTTCAGCTCAATTGAGCACTTTAAAATGTATTTTTTTAACGATTGAAAATTTAAATATATAGAGGGTGTGAGCTAATAGTAGGAATTAAATAAAAGAGAAAACAATTTCCTTGATATTTTGAGAAAACACACGCAATGTCCTTTAGCTAAATTTTACTACAATTTTACGTTCGAAGTGGTTTTATCTTTTTTTCAATTCCTACTATTAGCTCGCACTGTCTATATATTTATTTATTTATATATTTATACATTTATTTATTTATCTTGGTGGAATTTTCAATCGTTAATAAAATACATTTCGAAGCGCTGAATTGAGCTGAAATTTTATATACAGGATCATTTTGTATAACAATACAATAATTTAACTATAATTAATAAAAATTAATTGATTAAAACTAATTATTGAAAGAATTACAAATACAACCACGTTGGTGACTTGTGTCAAAACGAAAAGGTTTTTTTCTCACGTGTTAAAGCATTCAGTTGAACTGAAGTTAAAAGGACAATATGCTACTTAAATGATAATTAAAAAAGCTAATTACCACTTAATGTTGTGATTCTGTCCTATGTATATACATATTTATATTAATTTTATTTAATAAAAAGTAGCTAAAATAAAATTTTTCATTGTTCATCTAAGTAGGAATTGACTTAAAAACTATTTTTTTTTATATTACTTGTTCACCCATTCAGTCATTCATATCATAACACAGGACATTTCATGCACATATCATTTCATTAAATTACGTGGAACATTATTTGATTTTAGAAACTCCACGTAAAAAAATACAATTTTTTTTTACAAAGAATGGGCTTCCTCTGTCCAGAAAAAAACGTCGCATGTATGACTTGCCTAAGCCGAACTGCATATCTTACATACCACTTTGAATGTTTTTTTCTTCTTTTTCTATAGACATCCCCTCCAACAGACTTGTAACAGAGAGAAAATGGAAAAACGTGAAACACGCCGCGGACATTCCTGTCAGAAAGAGTAGAGTATTTACTCAGGAAAAGGGTGGTTTCCAAAATCAGAAGTAGAAGTAAATATTGAATATAGGTGACGTCGATGTGAGAAAAAGACGTGTTCCGAGTACCCGACGAGCAATCCCCGGGTCTTATAATATTCATTTACCGGATTTATTGGTCCAATAACCCGATCCTGTCACTTGTGAGTGGCGGCAGAGTAGACTTTTCTTTCTTCGCCGACAACATTTCTCATAGGATATCAGGGGAAGAAAGAAAAAGAGAAAACACCGTTCCAATCTTTCAACGAAACTTGCCAAGTATTGTTTCGGGAATGGTCTGGTCTAAGGAGCATAAATTCTCGTAAATAAAACTTTGTGAAACATATTGAATTGGAATAGAATTAATTTGAAACTTGGTCTTGCTTAATTTCATGGCAATTCTGCATTTATTACGGATTTATTGGCATTTTAGTATAAGACAGAAAAAGTTCATATTTTTAAAACAAAAGGTTTTTCATAGTGTAGAAATAGTATTGAGGTATCCGACTACGTTCGGAACCATGATTTTGCAAAAGCGTATAAATGGATAATATGTTTGATATTTAGTGTCTCTTAGATTATAGAAAATGTATATAAAATTGTTTTATTACAATAAAAAATTATTTAAGTACAATATTTTGACAAAACATGAACATAGAATAACCCATTTTTAAAATATTCTCCTTTTGTGAAAAATGCTTCTATTATAATAATATTTTGCCTGTATATAGTTCAAAGCTCTTTACAGATGCTCAACTAGAATTTTTGAAATATATAACTTAGAAGTGGGTTTATCCATGTTTTACGACAACAGAGGGGAGCAGTTTTAAGAAAAAAAAACGATAATTATTTCAAATGATTGTAACTCTGAAAATAATGTGAATAGTAAAAATTCTAGTTGAGCCTCTGAGAGAGGTCTGAGCTTGTACAGGCAAAATATTATTTTAATAGAAGCATTTTCACAAAGGAGAACATTTTGTAAAAAGGCTATTCAAAGTTAATTTTTTCCCAATATTGTATTTAAATAATTTTTTGACAAAATGTCTTTTAAAACAATTTTATACATGTATTCTAATCAAATGACCCCTAAATATTATGAAAATTATCCATTTATGCCCCTTTTTTAAGGGTCACTTCACGCAGCATTTTCCCCTATCCCCGTAATGTTAAAAATGACCATGTGTAAGGAACATTTTTGAAAAATTGACCAGTTGTAAGTCATGAATTTTTTTGTACATTTGATGAATTGTTTCTTTATTTTAATGAGAGCTTTTTAAATTTTTGATTAGTTTTTTTAAAAAATTCATATGGGGAGTAACACGTCGATTTAAAACGCTGAAAATTTTGAATTTTTAATACATAACTTTTTTGAATAATTTTTTGACAAAATTCTCTCATTAAAATACTTATTTGTATAATATTTATATATGTGCAAAATTAAAAAAGCTATTAAATAAGTAGGTTTTTCAAAAATGTTCCTTTTGTGTTGAAATTTACACTTTTGAGAAATAGTGATTAAAAAGAAAACTTACCTTTAACTAATAATTCCAGAGCCATAATTTGATTGCTGTGATCATCTGCAAGATCAGCTTCTTGTCTACATTTTAAGTGTCTGTTTTTAATTCTAGCTTTTTGGTTCTTTGTAAAATTGTCTTTTCCGTTTTCCTTTATGTGCATGATCTGTTCCTATCTCCGCAATTTTAAAAAAGGATCAGCTAAGGAACATTTTTGAAAATTGACCAGTTGTACAGCTTATGAATTTTTTTGGTACATTTATTGTACTGTTTTCTTTTATTGTAATGGGAGCATTTTTTAAAATGTTCATTAGTTTTTTTAAAAAAAATTCATACGTGGAGTAACACGTAAAAAATTTTAAAACGCTGAAAATTTGTACATTTTAATCCATAATTTTTTATTGAATAATGTTTTTGAGAAAATCCCCCATTAAAACACTTATTTGTATAATATTAATATATGTGCAAAATTTCGCTATTAAAAAGTATTTTTTTCAAAAATGATCCTTTTGTGTTGAAATTTACACTTTTGAGAAATAAAATTTAAAGTAAAACATCATACAATTAACTAATACATACCAGAACCATAACTTGTATTGCTGGGAGCATCTGCAAAATCATCTTCTAGTTCATTTTAACCGTCTGTTTTTAATTCTAGCTTCTTTGGTTCTTTGTGAAATTGCCTTTTCCGCTTTCCCTTATACGTGTGGATCTGCTTCGCAATGCCCCGACATGTATAAAACCCAGGTTTGAATATTTAATAAATCTAAAACATTTAATTTGGTAATTAATCCTTTATTATATATAGATATAGCTTTATATACCCGGTTTTTAAAGTTCCAATTGTACAAAAACAGTTTTGAATTATAGACATATAACACTATTTAAGCTTCTATTACAATTTTGTGTCTTACCTGCAAGCATCTAGACAGAAATTCAGGGGTTGAAAGATCTCTAAATACTTTTTTTTCAATGCATAATTGCAATAGGTAAATTGTGTTTATGTTTATATGTATCACCTTTTAGTTTAGATCCTATTATATCCACACCACGAATCATCTCCAAGGCATAAAACCATGTTGTGGATTCAAATCTGTTGAGATCTTATGAAAAATATAGCCCAAATAGCTTGTTTCATGGCTGAAAATTCCTGAGTTGTTTCTGAATAGCTAAACCATAATATCTCTGCAATTTGTCTATTTCTCATCAGTCAATCTATTACGGCCTCCTAGAGATTTTTTGTCCTCGAGCTTTTGCCTTTTAATTTTAATTTTAATGCCCTGAGTCGTGCACCCCTCCTTTTCTCAACATGACCAACACATTTTAATTTTTCAATTTTGAATCTTTATAAGGTTTAGATTCTAAAACTGCTTTGTATGCTTTAGAATCCCCATCACCCAAATATTGGGTATATCGCAAATTGTGTAGTATCTCTGAACGATGGAAGATACGAAGGCACCTTCAACTTCCATTCCCCACTATTTCCGAAGTAATTTGCCGAACACTCATCACTATGTACGCTGCCGTTAAAATGACATGAGCATTTCCTGATAATATTTCGGCATCAACTACTTTCCCAGTGTCCACCTAACTGCCGTAACAACACACATTGAGAGAAGTATGGCCCCTTTTTGCCCGGTACCATCTATAGCCAAGGTTATTTGGGTTACCATTATTAAATGATAGTGTTTCGGCAGCAGCCAGCCATAGACACTTTTGCTACTTTTCTGTCGCATTATTTAATGCATGCAAAGACTCATAAAACCGCTTTGGTGGAGGTGACAAATTCATAACTCCACAAAATACTCTTTAGCAGCTGCTTCACCTTTTCCAACTGACCTCAGCATATGCAAGTCTAGTGTTCACTTCATACACTTTTGTATCTTTTATTAGCCACAGTGTTAGTAAACCTGGTATTGAGAAGTGGTTGAATAAGACCACAAAAGTCACAACATATTATCAACTCTGTAGCCAAACCCTGAATTTAAGGACTAAACTTAATGTCAATACTTGTTTTTACAATTTATAATAATAAAGTTGTTTCAAAAACTAGAAACAGGAATGTCAATTATTTCACAAAAGTTTTAGATGAATTTAAAAAAGAAACATACTCATCATTAAACTTACCTAATTATGATTTTGATGATGAATTTTAATATACGTACTGGCAGGTTGTTTTTCCTTTATTCAAATCCTCTAAGTTGAAGAATCTTTAGAATTTGCTGCAAATTTTTTTTTTTTAAAGGTTTTGTTGAAAACCGAGGCATATTAATGATATTTTGAATTTTTTATCTGATGAAAACTGAAAATTCGTTATATTCAACGAAAAAAAGCAGCACGTGAGTTACCAAGAAGTAAGCAAACAGCTACAATTATTCACTTCACTTCTTTCCCAGTTGATTTGCCGATCAAAAAAAAATACTTTTAATCAATTTGGGGTTTTTTGACAAGGCTGAAAAGGAGCAGTGTCTTTGTTTTGATTTGAAAGGGGCGTGCAATCGGCTGTTTTGAGATTTGACAGACGTAAACAACTTTTTAAAAATATTAAAATACTTCTAATTTTAGCTAGAACAAAAATTTAAACTGTATCAGAAAAAAGAAAAAAGTGGCAGTTTATTTTTTAATCGAAATTGAAAAATCGATTTTAGCGTCGATTTTCGTGAAGTGACCCCCTTAAAATCACGAAAATACTGATACTGTACTTTGGACAAGATATATTGAATTTCCATTTGACGCGAAATAAGAGATATTTATAAAAGTAAGGTATATCAAATAAAAGAAATGTATAGCATCTTGGAATGAATATTAAAATGTGTACAACGTGTTTCGCTGTTTCTTACTTTTAAAAGGTTTTCTTACCTGCCTTACTTATAAAGAAGCAATGGTTTGTGATGCATTAAATACCTGATTTGTGAATAAGGTTTTTCTTTTATTTATTTCATGAACTGTGAAGAAAATGCATATGTTTTTTTTCATAAATAAAATGTGAGCTAATGTCATGGACTTCCTATATTTAAGAAATAACTGTGTGATGACTATTTCATTTGTTTTGAAGAACTGTGCTTGTGCATATCTTGTATAGAATTTTCTTCTGGTTTTTAGGAAGCGACACACTTCATTTTTTTAAAACAAAAGCAAGTAGATTTTAACTCATTATTGCACTGATAATGTATTTATTTTTTTCTTTAAAGATGGTAACTCTCATTCAAATTGATAATTTTGATTATTTCTTTGCATTAATATTGTTCCATTACAAATAATTTCAATAAATTCTACGAAATCAGGCAAACTTTCCTCCAAAAAAAGATAAACAGTTATATTTGCTGTTAGTCTACTGTTAACTGCGTATGAATAAATAAAACCATTTGAGGCTTTGCAAGTTCTTCTTTGGTTTAAAAGGACGGTGTTTATTTTTTTATTTGTCAAATTGGGTGTGGTCTGCCAGCTGATTAATTTTTAAAAGTCATTTTGACATATTTCTAATTTATAAAATATCAAATATTTTATATCACTAGAAAGGTCCTGAATTGAAAATTTTGGAAATATCAAAATCTCAACATTCGATAATCTGAAATTTTTTACCCTACTGACTTTTTTGAAATGTTTCATTTTTTATGTACATATGCATATATTTTAAAAACGTAACTAAGAAAGTAAATAAATTATGATAAATATTACATTGAAAGAATAGAAATGCGTATAATACAGTATATAGTATGTTGATCCAGTGCAGTTTGAAAGTTACATATCTGCCTTGCAACCTGTCAATCATATAAGACTGAACTGGAAACCGAAATGTAATGTCACTTCTTTCATCGTGAAACGATTCTATGTCAGAGTGCCCTCTATCACCAGATTTTGGTAATGGTGACACCAACCGTTAGGTGAGATCTTTCTCAGTTATCTTCAAGGGTAAGAACATATCATTCCGTGAGCATCTGTTTCTTCTCCAGTATGTCACATAAATACAAAAAATTTTGAGAAGTCTTAAAATTGTGGGAAAATAATTTTCTCTTTTAAGATTATATATAATCATAAATTTCAATCGAACACAAAATTGCTGAGTGACACACTTTGTCATTAACTCGTTCCACAAATAAACACATTAAACTCACGGGAATTGTGTTGTTTGACACCGGGAGGAGGTAGGGTTTCACGTGAATTTGTACTTTCCGAGACAATCATAACTCTAAACTTATGTAGAAAAGATCAAAAAGCTAAAAACTTTCATTCAATATGTCATACAAGACAACAGCGGTGATTGGATTCTTCAAAGTGGAAATGCACCAGAACACACTATCTCCTTCTTCATCAACTACTTGTCCATGTACAATTTTGCAACTCTTACCTAGCTATTTAGCAGTTCCGAAGTGAATCCTTACACTTTTTGTCGTTCTCCTATTTGAAGTATGTGATCAAAGGACATTATGTCAGAATAGTTGATGCAGTGTAAATAGCTCATGCATTTAATCTACTAACCATACCGTATATTTGTTAGTGACGTTGACAACTTTGTCGTAGGGTCTGTGTTCGAAACCCGAAGAAGACATGGATTCTTGTAAATATATTATGCGGCATGGAGATGCTCTAAATATTCGTTGATCCTCAAATACTGCAAGCCAGCGGTTGCCAAACGTTTTGACCTCGCGGGCTATTAAATTCAAAATTTTAATCCCGCAGACCACTAATAGGATTTTTTAAGTGTTGGCTATATTTAAAAAAAAAAGTTGTGATCTAAGAAAACATAAAATGTACCTAGTTAAAATAAAATGAAACTATTAATTTTTATCCGATAATGAAATCTTTATTAATAAGCCATAATAAAATAAACAAAAAACTGTAAAATCAAAACTTTTAGCATTATACATTCCTATGTCAGGGTTTCCCCCTGCTTTGAAATAAGATTATTGATATTTGATCCAATGTTGTTACTACAAGATGGGAGAACTACATTTATTTCAAGCTGAGATCAGTATCGTGTTTTCTAAGGCGTGTGACAATGAAAAAGCCTTTTCAAAAAAAATAAGTTGTGGAGAACTGAATCAGAATTTTCATTGACTGTTCATTAAAAGAATGTTTTCACCATTTATGGAAAGCCAAAACTGAGATCTTGATAAAGATGAATGAAAATTAAATTTGAGTTTCATCGGACGAAAGGTGGATGAGGCTTTTTTTAGATTTCGTGCAAATTATTATCCTGAATTTTCGCTGTAAATATATCTATTATCCACAAATTACTAAGTCTGGAATCTTCATTCTTTGAGTAATGACGAGCAAAAGATTCTGTAAGTAATTCCATGAGCTTTTTAACTAGGGTGAATTATTTTGCTGGTTAACATTATTTTTCTTTATGTATTCATCAACATTAGGAAACATTTGTAGATCCTCTTCAACCAACCATGTTTGCTACAGTTATATTTTCTTTTGAAACACATCCATTTTACTTCATAATATGAACACTTCCTTAAGTTATCCTTGCAAGGATATGTTTAGTTCATTTAAAAAGGACAAAAATATCTGTTAGTTGTGCAAGCTTTACTAGCCTCTCATTGTTGGACAAGAGTTTATACAATTTCGGATTATTGTGTTCCAGGGACTGGAACAATTGACTTCTTCCCTTAAAACTTTTCGCTATATAGAGGTTCATCTTATAATATACTTTATAAACCACATAAGACAAATTTTAACTTCATAAACACTACATATTAAAAAAAGTAACTATTCACACTTTTTTTAAACTAATATAGGTTTATTTCATATATCTTACCCATCAAAAAAGAAAGAAAAACACTGCAAGGAAAATCAGAAAAAAAGAATGTCAAAGAATTCGCTGTATTTTCAATAATAAGAAAATAATTTTATACCAAAATTAATGGATTTTAGGAACATTTTATAATTCAAAGCATACAAGGAGTATTAAACATACATTATTTTATAATTAGAACACGGAGACACAGGACAACTCCATTAAGGTATGTGACTACCTTCGGAGCACTTTTTTTGAAATATATAAATTTTCAACGAAATAAACCCTTTTCTAGTTGAAATGGGGCATAAAACTAGGAATTCAAGTACAATTTCCACAAAATTAAAATATTTTTTGGATATATTGGGAATTTTGAGTGAAATTTTAGTCAAAAATTAAAGTTACGGTAAGGCTTGTATTGAAAATTCTAATTAATATATTTGAATAATATTTATACAGTACACAAATAACATCCTTATTTATAATTGGAACTATAAGATTTGTAATATTTTTGAAAGTTTTTGAAATAGGTCATTTTTTATGCAAGAATTCAATTTTTTACAAGAAATTAATGTTATTTTCTCACAAAAAGTGTAATAAAATACATAAATATATACACAGAGATTAGATAATAGTCTAGACTGCCATTAAAACTAAATAAAATATTTTCTGAAAATTCCAATCCAATATCTTAAAAAGAAAACCTTTAGTGAACTTTACCGTGAAGCAAGAAATTGAAAAACACAGTTTTCCAGAAAATGCATTTAAAGATTTTAATACAGTATAAAAAAAATTCTACTAACTGTACATTTTTTAAATTCACCATATTTATAGGTCAAGACCTCTTTAGCTTCATGCTTAACTAATTTGGACTTTTTTAAAAACTTTTGATGTTTTCTGGAGAGTTTTATAGACTTTAACAATTGTCGTTTTAGGAAATTTTGATAAAAGTGGCTAGTTACAAAATTCTAATATATGTATTCAAATAATATTTATACAGTACGTGTATTACATCTTTATATGTGTTAGAAATTAAAAGATTTATAATACTTTTGAAAGTTTTTTAAATATGCAAATTTTATTCAAAAATACGATTTTTTAAAAAATTAATGATTTTTTTTTTCATAAAAAAGCAATAAAGTACATAAATATATACACAGATATTAGATTTTGATTCATAACACAGATAGAACTAAACAAAACAGGTTCTAAAAATTTCAATTCCATATCTCAAAAATATTTTGCTTAGGGATCTACTTCCGGTTTTGTAAACTTCATTTCCGGTGTACTAATTATGCTATAACTTTGCTTCTAGATATAGTAGAAACAAAAATAAAATGTTTTTGGAATCTTAAATGTATGGGCTATAAAACAAAATCATAAAATGAATTTTGAAAATATTCACCAAAACGGCGAATTTTGGGTAGTCACATACCTTGGGTGAAAGAGATATCGAAGACGTTTCTAGTGAACTGGGCAATGGGGGTATAAAGGTTGCACTTCTTGGATGAAACGTCCAGAACTTTATTGCTCTAGGCGAGTTAGGATTTATTAAAACCCGTTCAAGATTTATGACAACCATAAAATGTGTTAAAGAGAGAATAACTTGAATTTTTTTCAAAAATACTCAAAAAAAAAAAAAAAAAAGAACAAAAATTTAATCACAAAAGAAAAGTTCATTATATAGAAAATGCACTTCGCTATAGAGAGGTTATTTTACGAAGAAAATCGTGAAATGCTCAAGGTTGCAGGAAAAAATTCACTATATAGAAAAATTCGCATTACAGAGTTCCATTTTGTAGAGGTTCGACTGCATATTCCACATTTTTCTTGGGACCATTGATATTTTCTCGCGGACCACTACTTTGGTGACCTCTGTTCCAAGGCATGGTGGAAGAGATAAGCAAATGAGTTGGTCTCTGACCATACCTTATGGTGTTCTTGGGGAGGAACTGAGTCAAATTGTTCTGGCACATGCATAGTTCCCAAATCTGCCTTTAACGACAGACGTAAAACTAGTCCCTTGCCACGATGAATTCCATGGCCCCCGATCTGATACCATCGATCAAGTGACATCAGGAAAAACAACAAGTGTTTAAAAGAATTTCCAGAACTAGCCTTGGAAATTTATAAATCAAAGGGATAATTGTTTCGTTGAAGGTGAAGGTTACTTTGAAAAATACTGATGTATAATACATATCATGCTAATGGCTTTTTTTATCGACTCGGTGGTATTATAGTTTCCGTATTGACCTTGTGAGTTAAGGAGAATTTGTATTCACATGTAAAAGCTTTGAAACTAATGTTTGAAAATAATAACATTTCCATAAATAATGTTAATTATAATAAATCAATATATAGCTTTTTCAAATAATTAATAAAATGCATGTGCAGCATTTTGTTTTTTGTTGAGATTTACAAGTATATTTAATATAACCATATAGATTCCCGTTATAAAGAATATTCATTTTGAAGAAAAGATCGTATGATCTCTAACTTAAAAGCAGCAAGATTCAAACGCATTGTTATTTGCAATACAAATTTGAGAAACTCTTCAAAATAGGTCATGGAAAAGTGGTGACTAATTTAAATTGATGTTTAAGTTTTATATGCCAGTCTTTACAGAAATGAAATATATATAACTTTATTTTTAAAATGTTTTCATTTTTACTCATTTTTAGGGAGACGCATTTTAAAGTTAATTAAAATATTGGTTGTGTCCCGATTTAGGGGTTTGATTTCCAATAAGAATTTTACTCTGGTAAACTTTTATTACTGATAATCTTTACAGTATTAATTTTTAAAAAATCTGGCGAAGTATTTAAAAAGCGAATAAAGAAAAAATACTAAAACACCAAACTTATTCTATGCATACTTAATTTTAAATAGAAAAATATATTTTAATACCCACAAGTATAAAATTTAATTATAAAGACCCACACAAAATGTTCTGACTCGAATGAAAAAGGACATATATTTACTATATTTCCCTTAGTGTTTTTCAGGAAAGATAAATTTTCATTTTACTGCACAGCATAAAATACAACGGGATATATTGTAAAACACTTCCCAGTTTGACAAATCCGGAGAAAAAATGAACAAACACACGAAACCATTTCACCTCCCGAATTTTACAAGCAGATCTCTAAAAGTAGAATTCTTGGTCTCCGGAGACATCTCTTACAGTTCAATTTCTCCATTCCCCTGTTGGGTCCAGTCCTTCTATTTCTGGCATGGAAAAATACTCAGCGAATTCTATTCAGTGAAACATACATTTCCCAATAGCAGAGCTCCCGATGACAGTTTCTTTCCTTTTCCTTCCTTTCAAGAACAACTTTAGAAATCCCCAGGGAAGCAGTAAGAAGAACAAGGAAAAGTGCGTCATATAGAAAACATCAGAACCTGTCAATCTACGGCCGGAAGAGGGACAAAAATAGGGGAAAAAATGCGAGCCAATGACCAGTTTTTGTCCTCTAGCTACAATATTTCGCTGTTGACATTGGCGATAAAAAAGGATCTCGCCAAGTGGGCAGTAAGAAACAGCTGGAAGGTTCTCGGTGTATTCAATAAACATTTGTCAACCGGGACCGTGCATGGGCCCGGGACAACCCCCTTCTTCCCATCCGTTAAGTTGACAAATAACACCCTCATCACAAAATGGGTTTTGCCTCTTGAGTAAAGTCTGCAGTCGAAATGGAAGTTGTTTTCAAAAACCCTTTCCACTGTTCGATTTTGTTTGTTACGGTATTTGTGTAATCGCTATTTTAATGATGTATCATGTCATTTATTACCAAGGCAACAACAAGGTGAAAAGAGAAATCATTACTTTTACGAGTCTAGTTAATTTTATATTGAGATTTGCTGTACAAAGAATGAGAGGAGAAGTCGTTATTTTGAGTGCTGTAAAATATAACTTTGTATTTCGGGTGGATTTTGAGGAAAAAATAATATTGCAATGTTTATTTCATAAGACAGTTTTATGAATTGTACCATACTGACAACGTGTTACTTTTATTCATTTTCATTTTGTGTTTATAATTATTGAAATGTTTGTAATCGTATGATTTTTTTCCACTAAAATGCATTGGCATTCATTAACAAATTTATTGCATTTCATTCAAAACACTTAAAGTATGATAGATGTATGTAATTAAAAACTTCTTTTAAATTAAAGTAGTTCCATTTTCTCAGCAATGCAAATAGTCTTTTTCTAGTACTATCAAATATTTGAAATTTCCTAATAGGAGACTTTTTTTTATATGCGCGCGCGCGTTGGTTTTAAATTTCTCCCTATGTATAATTTAAAAACACAAACTAAAAAAAAATCCTTTTAAAATAAAAAAAACTAAAAATTTTTTAATATATATATATATATTTTAAAAATTTTAAAACACCCCATCCTTTCCCCCAAAAGTTTTTTTCAGGAAAACATGGTTTTTTTTAAAAAAAATTAATAATACTCTTAAAAAATATTGAAAAAAATCTGTTTAAAATGTAAACAAACATAAATTGGTATTATTTGTGTTTGATTATTACCCAAATGAAAATTACTTTTCCCTCTGTAAATACTTTAGTTGGCAAATTTTTATTTCTTCTAAAAGTACCAATCAATATATAAGTAAATAAATGGTTAGCTGTGTGTGTGTGAATTTTAGTTATTTGTTTTTAATTTTTTTATACATGTTTTACAAAATTTCTATAGGTTTACGTGAATAGCAAAAAAATATATTTCAAATATGAGTACAATAAAACTAGTATTATTTTGTTATTAAAATGCGAACAATAAATGAAGGTGCAGCAAAAATTTCAGTTTCAATCGAAATAAAAATTTATATCGAGATGCGACATAATTTGACTATATTTTTAGTTTTACATCTAATTTTTTTAAAGGGTCACTATTTCTTAGAAATACATTTCCCCCAATCGTATAATTAAAATTAAATTTAGTCATTTCATTGTAATATTATTCGTACGTTTAATGATTGTACTTCTGTATTCTTTTACATTTAGTTTTAACAAGCACAAATACGTATCCATAGGCATTAAACATAGAGATGAACTGCTTATACAGGACTTATAAGAATAACTTCTACAATTTTCAAGATTATTTTTATGGCAGAAAAAATGTAAAATGTTCACAATTTAAAAAATACATCCCTTTTTTTTTTAAAAAAAAATTAAAAATTTAAAAATATAAATTCAGTATTTTTCAAAAAGAATTTTATATATTATATAAATTTACTAAACACTTATTGTAAAAGATACAGTTTTTTCCTTTCCTAAATTTTTTAAAGTGCAAGATTTAATTCATCGGAATAAATTTAGATTTTAGACCACATTTGTCATCCTTCGCCAAATTTCAAAAGCTGTTATTGAACTAACTTTCTATAGAAAAAAAAAAAAAGTTTTTTAAATTTTAAAAAAGTTTTTAAATTTGGGATTGTATGTAAACATCACAATTGAAAGCAATACGAGGTCTATTGGCGGAGGACCTCGTAAATTTGTGCCTCCGGAAGACACATGAGTTATGGCGCCACCTTCTCTAAACTAACACACACAATGTGAAAAAGTTTGAGCCTCTGCAGACATAAAAATTTGGCTTAAACCCCCTTTTTCTATAGGAAGATTTTTTGGCCCCCGGGTTTTTTTTCTGTGATAGGGCTGCGTATTGGTATTTCTACCTTTGCAGACCTAGTACATTCCCCAGCAGCTGGTATCTCTTTTTAGTGCTGCACCATTTAAGCGATACCAACTACTGCAAGTAATTTTGACGCCCAGTTTCTTCCCCAGAGAGAGAGGCACCTGAGCTCTGAGATTCGGGGAAGTTTAAATTTTGCCTTGAGCATCCATGCCAAACGGACATTCAGGGAATCTTTCCCATGCTGTATAATCTTGCGACATGACCACTGCCAATTTTCTGCATCAGGAAAATCCACTGGCTTGGGCCAGGGTAGAAAGCTAGCGACAAACCAACTACGCCACCCAGCCGGATGACCCCAGGATCTGAAACCAGGACCTGACAGAATAAACGCCGTCCCTTAACCATACACCAGGCGCGCTTCAAATAGGCGCGCGGCATCTATCAAATGCATCAGTGCCAGCTTAAACTCAGTTTTTTGGAAAAGGTACCCAGAGGCTTCTGGCCCGGATAAGCTGGACTTAACAAATTTTCTGTTTATAAATTTTGATCCTTTCAGTACGTAAGGGGCCTGTAGATCTGCGCCCAGAACCTGAAATGTGCTTAAATCGGTACCGAGATGCATCACATAATACTTTACATTTGAAGATGATTTAATCATTTTACTGGTGATATTTGCAATTAAAATATATGTAACATAAAATAACATTTAAAATATAATCAGAAATTGAAATATTTAAACGAAGAAACATTAAGAGGATAATTGTTATTATTGTGTCAAAACTGTTTACATTTTAAGCTACATTCCTTAGTACAGTTTTCACAAGTCACCTTACATTATTCAAGGAACATGGATTTTTTGTATAATACATTACAAAATTCAATAATATTTTAAGTCCTGATAAAAGGGAATAGCACCTCCTCTTCCAAGTTCCTGGTGATGTTTATCTTGGTTTTCCAACTTCAATGTAGCTTTGTATATCAAATATTTCTACCATCCTGATTTAGAATGAACGAGGCATGCGAATGTTACACTCAGAACGTCTTTACAGGTGCTTTTTCAAAAGTTCGGGACCTAGTTTTTCTAGGTATGTACGTGAGTATTTGAATGATTTGATTCCCATAAAGGTACTTTGGGAGTTTATTCCAACAACATTGATGATTGAATAAAATAAGTCACTAGGTAGGCTCGCAGTATCTCTCAAATGAATCTCAAATCCCAGGAAAGAAAAGTACAAAATAGTTGTTTCGAATTATTTTCGTATAAAATTAAAAACTACACTATTTTACAAGGACTAAAATTGAAATTAACGAAATAATACAAATTTATAAAAAACGTTGTTAGGAGAACTGCATATATCAGATTCAATGACCCCAGCCACCTAAAATATGAAGAAATTTCCCTCGTCCTCGACACTGAATCTAGGGCGAGTGATGACAAGCATATAGAAGAAGGAAGGACGTGTTCCAATCCACTGTAAGGACGCAGCACCGAAACTATTTTTACTATACATCTGAGAGATTCACGCGAATAACGGAAGGTGCAAGTACACGATCATAAACAATCACCTCCTGCGGAAACTTTTCGTATTTGATGTGTTTCGAAACTATTTTCCATGAATATCCAGTTAAAAAGCATTTAAAATCTTGAGGTTGAACATCTGACGTAAGAAATGTAGTCCTTTTCATCTTATCAACCATAGGATATTTTTCGATAGCTTTCAAAAATAGATTAGGTCAGTGTTTCTCAAACTGTGGGGCGCGCCCCCTGGTAGGGCGTGATAATCCTATGAGGGGGGCGCGAGCCTATTGAAAAGTCGAAAACAAAAAATTTTAAAATAATAATTAATTTACTGAAGGAAAACAAATAAAACACATTCCGACATAATAAAAAATAAAATACACATTTACACTGATATAATACACTTATAAATATATCATTACTGCGCAATGTATTTTATAATTAATTTAACAGTACAAGGACAAGGAGTACTAGGACAAGGAGTTTTGCATATATATAATTATATGCAAAATTTAACAATTATCTTGATAATATGTACGGTTTATAATTAAGCCCTTAAATGCGATTCGCTCCCCAATGCCACCATTTAACACGTAGGCAAGCGTATGTGGTGTATTGGGCGGGGGGAGGTAGGAAAGGAATAAATAAGTAAATGTTTTGAAATAAGTAAATCGTTCGCAAACACTATCAAGATCCTGTTATTGCATTTCAAAGCCTTCGGAATAATTTTATGGATAGCATTTCACAGTAAAGATCGTACTTCGGAAAGACGCATATATACGTCCAGAAATTTAATGCTTGGACTGAGCGAGACATTTATATACGTCGGTGTCCCATAAGAGGTTAAAGTCGTATTGTAGCCTTAATGTCAAAGTGTTAGCATTATTGAATTCAATACATTGTTATTGTATGGAGGGGGGCGCGATGAAAATCATGATGAGATAGTGGGTCGCGTACATTGAAAGTTTGAGAAGCACTGGATTAGGTATAACTAAATGACAAGTGCATTCGCAACGTAGTGGACGTTTAATCGATGAGATATGCTTGCGTCGCATTAATATCTCTTCAGAGATCCCTGATAAGTCCGAGGACTTCCTTCCTTTATATTTCATCTCTTCTAAACATACATCACTCAATGGAGCTATAATGTAAGATATGCATCTACTGTATCCAACAGATGAAGACAAACATGATCAGATGCAAAAGAAGAAAAATAGCTTATAGTTCCGGTACATGCTAGAATTGGCCCATGCTGAATACTCAAATATTATTCTCCACAAATAATGATGGCTGTCCGAAGAAAAATAAATGATATTCTTTCTGGAATGTTCCGGATTGGCACACAACACTGTTTTAAAAAATTTTATTTCCTATTTTTCAATTCCTATTATTAGCTCACACTCTCTATATAGTTATTTATTCGTTTATCTAGGTGGAATTTTCAATCGTTAATAAAATACATTTTAAAGCGCTCAATTGAGCTGAAATTTTATATACACGATTATTTTGGATGGCAATACAGTAATGTAATTATGATTAATAAAAATTAATTGCTTAAAACTAATTATTCAAAGAATTACAAATATAGCCATGTTGGCATCATTTTGGCAACATAGGAGCCAATTTGGCGACTTAGCAACCATTTTGGCGACATGTGTCAAAACATGAAAAGGTTTTTTTCTCACATTTTAAAGCACTTGTCTGAGCTGCAATTTTCTATGCACTATTGTTTTAGGTAAAAATACGGTAATTTAGTTATAATTAATTAAAATTAATTGACTGAAACTAATTATTTAAAGAATTACAAATACAGCCACGTTGGTTTCATTTTTAGCGACTTGGGTCAAAACATTAAAGATTTTTTTCTCACGTTTTTAAGCAATCAGTGTAACTGAAATTTCATATATACGATTGCTTGGGATAAAAATACGATACTTTAATGATAATTAATAAAAATTAATTACCACTTAATTTTGTTATCCTGTCATATTTACATGCATATTTATATCAATTGTAACAATTTAATAAAAAGTAGCTAAATAAATTTTTTTTGCTGATCTAAGTAGGAATTGACTTATTTTTTTATTACTTCTTTTACTATTTATAAACAGGACAAAGGCCATTCGCACAATCCTCTGAAACAGACGCCTCGTTACTTGGATGTGAAAATGTATTTAAGATATACAACGAAATTGAGTTAAATAAATGTATTCCTTAACTCGTGTCAAATGACAGATATTTAGAATATTTCTCTTTGTTTTGTTTTGAGCAACGATTAAATACATGAAAAAATTGAATTTTTTCTAAAATTATTATTCAGCATAAAGTGGAGATATGGTGCCTTAAATCAAATTCAATCCCACCAGTAGCGCACACAGGAATTTTTCAAGATGGGGGTCCGATTTCGAAAGTTCTCCATTCTTGTATTATGCTCCTTTTGAATTTGTCAATTTTCAGGCACAAAACGCAGTAAAAAACTAATTATTGAATAAATCATTAATAGCAAATACTTAATTAAATTTTACGTACTATATACTTAGAATTTTAATCAATCAGAAAAATCAAAGGTTGGGAAGGGACCCCCAGGCCCCCCTTTTGTGTGGGGCACTGAATCCACTATCCTTTTTAAACCCAAATAAATTTTACTTTGGGGCTCTAAGTGTTTTTTCCCCCTTTTAGATTTCTTATTCATAGAAAAATATATTTTTTGAATTTTGTTTAAAAAAACAAAATTTTAAGAAAACACATATTATTGTATACATATATATTCCGTAATTAAGATGCGTAAACGAATTATTTTGTGATTTAAATACTTTCCCCATTTAAAACCTTAATGAAATGAAAAAGGGGTCAAAATTTTAAATTTTTTAAAAATTTAAAAAACAATTAGTGCTTACATTGATAAACTAAATCCCGAATATAATTTTAATATTGAATTATGCTATTAATGGTTTAAATTTTTCTTTTTCAAGATGTTTTTTTTATCAATAAGGCTAACTTTTACCCATTAATTAAAATTTCTATACAATTCATGATTTTTTTTTTGTTAAAAATTAACTTTCCATAAATCAAAATCTGAATAAGCAATGCAACGAAAACAATATAAAGAATGCATAATAATATGGATAGTTCACATTTTCAATTAAAGATTAACCCTCCAAGCGTTCTGATCGTAAAATCCTGCCATTCTAGACATTCTTTTTTTTGCCTTCAAGTAAGATTCTCTCTCTATATATAAAGCGATTGAGCCGTATTTTTAAGAATCTTACTTAAAGGAAAAATATATGTGCGGTGCATTTTCGAAGAATCTTTGAATGGCAAGATTTTACGTGCAGACTGATTAGAGGGTTAAATATTAATTATATATATATATATATATATATATATATATATATAAATTATCTGTGTATTAAATATAATTTATACAAATAACCTGAAGGTATCAGGAAAAAAAATGTTTTCATGAAAAAACATATATACTACTTGATTTTAAAATTATCTGTACTAAAAAGAAACACAGAATAAAAATTCAGTACGTTTGCACCTAATAGACATTTCTTTATAAAAAGTATGTTTTCATTGTAATCAAACGACATGCATTATTAATGTTGTGTACTATAAAGATTTCATTCCATAACTGACGAAATAGTGAGTAACATTTTTAGAATTCTCATGAGGAGAGATTATAATTTATTTATTATTTAAAAAAAAAAAATTTTCGAACATCTGTTCACGCATAAGGTGAGTTGAGGTGTCAATTTTAAAAAAAAAAAAAAGAAATCGTATGAATTTCATATAATTTTGTATTGAGCACTTTTAAATTAATGATATGATATAAGTAATACAGAAGGATCCCTAATTCATGATACACACTTTAATGATAGATACAGGAAATCATTTAGTAAAAAATTTATTGAAAAAAGGGAAAGTTGGGGGGCGTACGCAGGGAAACCCCCACAAAAATATGAAACGGAAAGAAATACAAAGTGTTGATTGAAAGCGTCGTTGACAAGTGTAATGTTTGCAATGACTGTTCAAAATTGCGTTCACCAGTCGCGATACATGCTTGACAGCGCAGTTTGAGCGATTGGCGTACTCGTTGAAAGATGCCACCATGTATTTCACTCACATGTGTATCAGTTTCGAATATTCGAGTAACCAGATCCTCATATGATTCAAGCGGAGTCGCATAAACAATATTCTTCGGATGTCCCCATAAAAAGTAATCGAGAGTCGATAAATCGGGAGATTAGGGTGGCCAAGGAACTGGTTCACCACACCCAATCCATCCCTATCCAAACGTAGCATTCGAGTTCGTGCGTATATCGGTGAAAAATGTTGCGATCCGGCATTTGTCGATCAGGAAACTGCGCATGATATATTTGTAACGCAACTCTTCCGTTACAATTTGCACGGCCATCGATGTGTTGCATTTCTGCTTTTTCGTTAAACATAAAGTCTCCCATCGTAGACGTCAACAAAATTGTGCATGGCGCTTCCTCCTACTGGGATGCTACATGTTGATCGGTGGCTAGGCATGTGCTGCCCCCTTTCTGCAAAACAACCAACCGAAAACCCTATCCCTTTTTTTATTTTCCTGTTTAAGTTTCACAGCGTCACTTGCGACCATACATTCCTATACAATAAAAGATTTTTATACATATAACCTCCTGCATCTTCCTTTATGGCTACACAGTACCCAAAAAATTTCATACTTACTGAAACAATTTTTTTGCATTTTCCAGAGGTGCATGCTATTAAGAAACTTGTCACCAAATTTCAGATCTGTTAGCAAATTAGATTTCAAGATATTTGAAATTTTATGAGCTGTGGGTCTAGTTTCGGTTTAATTTTAAAGCCTTTTTTCACTCTTAAATTGAATTAGTTAAAAATATTTTTGAGCTTTTAGTGTGAAAGGGTTATCAATTTCAATTTTCATTACTAAAATCATCTCTGTTTGATTGTGCTTTGATTTATTTGAGCTCTCATTACTATTAATTAAAATTAATTTCATGACCAATTTTTGCTGCAAAAATAGTTTAAATAATTTAAAACAGAAAAAAACTAAATTTTATGAACAAACATGGCTATGTTTAGCTTAAGTTAGTATCATCATTATTTTGTACATAAATGCTTTGAGTTTAAAAACTTTTTTAAAAATATTGGATTAAGATTAAGCTGAATAAACTGTCGTCTTAACAAATGCTATCAATATTATGCAAAAATATATTTTGAATTAAAAACATTATTTTCAGTCATATTTAATTAAAATAGTGTTTTAATGTAGAACACACATATATTGGAAAATAACATATTAAAAAATTGGAGCTTTACGGGCATTATAAGTTTTTAGTTTATGACGTAACAAACTTTAAATGCGTTTTTCTCAGACTCAATTTTGAAGGTACAAATGTTTTCGAGTCCCTAAGGCCTTTTTTTGTTTAAGATAGAGCCTTTAAATTTTTTGTGTATAATCCCAAACGTATGTTCTATAAAAGTTAGTATGGAATTAGGTCTGAGATCTATAGTTATTTTTCTAAAAAAATGCTTAAGTTGATATTTAAAAAAATTTCGTGTTTTTTCCAGGTTTTACTAGAAAAATAATTATTAAAAATCAACAAGGGAATAGATGTTCAAATCCATACTAAATTTTGTTTGCAATAACCTAAGAAACATAAATAACTTTAAAATGACTAAAACATTTTAAAAATTGAGTATTTTATAAAAATTTGAAAAAAAATTCAAAAATTGCTAATTTTTTAAAATTGTAAACTAATGGCTGCTCAAAATGACTTTTTACTTGCAGAATCTGCTTACTAATATAATCTAAATATAAAACATAAATTATTTTTACTGTAACTGTCTCCAAAAACTTTTTTTGGTAAAGGGTACTGTGTAGCCTTATGGTATCCGACTACGTTCGGAACTGTTATCTCGCAAAAGCGTATAAATGGATAATTTTTATGGTATTTAGTGTTACTTAGATTAGAATTGTTTTAAAAATATTATTAGAATAAATAATTATTTAAATGCAACATTTTGGCAAAAAATTAACATAGAATTGCTTATTTTCAATACATTCTCCTTTTATTGGGAAATGCTGCTATAATAATATTTTGCATATATATGACTCAGACATCTGTACAAAGCCTGAATTAGAATTTTTGAATTATATAACTTAGAAGTGGATTTATATCCATATTTTAATACAACAGAGTGGAGAAATTTTAAGAAAAAAACACCAATAATTATTTCAATTGGTAAAAACTCTGAAAATAATGTGAATTTTTCAAAAATTCTAGTTCAGGCCCTCTGGAGAAATCTTAGCTTTATATAAACAAAATATTATTATTATAGGAGCATTTTTCACAAAAGGAGAATCTTTTGAAAATAGGTAATTCAAAGTTAACTTTTTGCCAAATTATTGCATTTAAATAATTATTTATTCTAATAATATTTTTAAAACAATTTTATATATGTATTCTAATCCAAGTGAGAAACTAAATATCATAAAAACTATCCATTTAAGCGCAGTTTTTAAATCACGGTTCCGACCGTAGTCGAATACCTTAAAGTTTATATCACGAATTCGGCACCACCCTCTATTTTCAGAAATATTCTCAATTAAATGTAACATAATATTTATCCGACTTATTAAAGTCAAACATAAATACCCTTCCTAGCATTAAAAATATTTATTCAATTTAAAATTTTTAGCATTTGAATCGAATTTTTCAGAAATTTCAATTCTATAACTTAATCTTTGAATTTTTATTAAATGCGATGATTCTAAAAATTTAAACCTCGTCAATTCAATTGAATTCAGGAGATCAAGAGATTAAAGTGAAATAAATTTTCAGGAAACGATGAATTCATCTCGTATAAGCCCCGCTTTACTATTTCTAATAACGAACAGCGATAATTCTCGAAAATTCGATAATAGCATTCTTGAAATTGATTTTATTTTTATAAGTGTGAACAGTAACATAATATCTTTTGATAAGCTGCAAAAAAATGTTATATATTAACATCGAATCCGACGTGTAGCAATATTGCTTCTTTATTAATAAAAATTGCTCTGCTGCGACAAATTGATTTATATCTTTCTTCTTCAATCGTCTTTCGCGAAAAATGGTTTTCAATCTCAATGCTTTTGAAAAGGTTTCAAGTATTGTGATTGGCTTACACGCTTAGTTATACATTCGAGAAACGAGATTTTGAATTAAATTTTATTTTATTTTCCGGGCACGTAAAGAATTAAAATCTCCTAAGGTTGCTTATGAAAAATATGTTATGACATTTTAGAATTCAATGGTTGATATTTTAGTATTGCTTTCAACTAACCAATAGATTAAATGCCTTTTTTTGTTTGTTTATTACAGTTGTACACCGAGAAATGGAACTAGAAATCTCAATCCCATACCAGAATCACCCATATTTAGGTACGTATTTTGGACACTGTTTTGATAAATGTTATATTGAGGAAGTTTAAATATTATTTTTATGCAAAATTTCATAATAAAAATGGGACATTATTATTAACTTTCGAAATTCTGATTATAGATCGATAAATTTCATATTGTTGTCAATAGTTCAAACAAAATAGGTAAAATTAATTTATACTACTACAGCAGTGTTTCTCAAAGTTTCAATGTTCGCGACCCAATATTCAATCATAATTTTCATCGCGCCCCCCATACAATAACAATGTATTTAATTCAATAATACTATGATTTGACGCTAAAACTACGATATGACTTAAACTGGCATACTACTGGCTTAAGTACTACTGGCATACCTAATTTTCTGTTCAGCCATAGCGTTAATTTAACGGGACGTATATATACGTATTTCCAAAGTACGATCTTTTCTGTGCACTGCTATCCATAAAATTATTCCGAAGGCTTTGGAATGCAATAAAAGGATCTTGACAATTTTTGCGAAGGATTTACTAATTTCAGATTATTTGCTTCTTTATTCCTCCCCAATACATCACATACCCGCGCCTACGTGGAAAACGATTGGCATTGGGAAGCGAATAGTGTAACTTTTAATCGGCAGTTAAGGTATTAATTATAAACCGTACAAATTATCCAGATAAGTGTTATTTTTTGTGTATAAGTTTATGCAGTGCTTTAAATCTGCTCGTGTTGCCATCTAGAGTTCAGAATGGGTCTAGAGTTCGTTCCAAACGGTAATATTTTTTTTTTATTTCTTGTTTTTTTGAAACAATATACTCATCATTGTACTCTAAATTTCTAAAATTTGTAACTCTTTTTCAAATACGCTGGGGCCTTTCGTCAAATTTCCAACGTCGTTCGATTTTCTGATTGAACTGGAAGACTGGATTCTGGATTCCAATTGTTCAATATCTTGCTCGTGCTTTTACATTTCTATGCGCTTCATCAGTTGTCAGTTCCTGATTGTGGGAATCCAACAGTTCTTGAACGTCTCTCTCTCTCTCTCACTCTCATCACTATTTTTTTCCTAAATTAATTTTTCTGGCTAGGTTGGCAACTTCTTCAATCGCACATTACTAATTTAACATCCACCCCCTTAAACAAAAGATAAATCGACGAAATTTGAAAATTGTATAACTCCGGGATCGCGTATATCGGGGTAGTATAAGTCGAGGTATTGCTGTATTTAACTAATACTTACAACTAACTACATTCTAAACAATAATTTTATCTCTTCATGAAATCCATTCTATTTCTTTTCTTTTGCTGAAGTAGTGAAGTTGAAGAAACGTATTGCTACGGAAAGTTTGAACTTTTTTCTCTGCTGGAAATTTAACTATTTATAGGTCAGAAGAAAGTTTTCTTCCAATACTGTTAAGTGAGTAGGTGTGACCTTGTTGACTAATCTTTTGGCAAAATGTTTCCTAGTATTACAAAAAAAATCTTCACCAAGAGAACTTTAAAATGGTGTGCATCAGAGATGTAAAACTATTTTAATTCGAGGGCCACGTTGTAGGAGAAAAGGATATTGGTGGGCCGTACCTTTCTAAAATACAATGCTGTACGAATTAATTGAGACCAGTGGCGCACACAAGAAGGGGTCCTGGGGGTCAACCCCCCAAAGCCCTTGATTTCTTTTCCGATTGATTATAATTCTAAATATATAGTACGTAAACTTTAATTAAGTATTGTTATTAATGATTAAATTTATTAAATAATGCTGATTATTTATTCAATAATTAGTTTTTTACTGTATTTTGTTCCCAAAAATCGACAAAATCAAAAGGATCATGATACAAGAATGGTGAACTTTCAACCCCGGACACCCACTTGAAAAATTCCTGTGTGCGCTACTGATTGGGAGAAACATTTTTCTTGTCTATGTTTATATGTGATTACCAGTGATGTTCTGAATCACCTCAAAACGGTTATACCTGCGTTGAGGTAATGTGAGGAATCGACCTTGACTATAACTTACTAGCTTGACTGGTTTTATCCCACCTGAAATTCGGTTGGAAGCGTTTCAGTATGGCAGCTGGTGGTTATAATTTTGAGTTCCATGTAATGCGTCTTACTTTTGTTTGTTCAAAGATGGATGTTACTCCCAGCCACAGGAAGCGTTCTAAAATAATGACTCTTAATAAACACACTTCTATGATTGTGAGATTTTACCTACGGCAGTTTGTGCGGGCAAATCAAGTGGGTTTCAAGAATTTTAAGTGCATTTCCAGATTCCGGATCATTGCCTCCAAAAAGAAAAGGGTAACGTGTGCGCAGACGGAAAACTACTCTAAGAATGGATTTTTTTTAAATAAGAAATATCAAAATAAATCCAAGAAAGACAAAAATATTGACCTTCGAAGGGGTTTATTGGATTGTGGTGTTGAAGTGAATATACCTCAATTGTACTGAAAAGACTCCTGGAAGTTGGCTGTAAGGTAGCAACACTCAGGGAAAAACAATTTTTAACTCAGAAAATGGTGAAGAAACGTTTAGCATGGGCCAAATAATACCGATCATGAACTGATAACGACTAGAAAAAGGTAATTTTGTGATGAAACCCTCTTATGTGTGCAAGGATACAAATCAAAAAAGTTGATGAAACGAAGTAAAAAAAACCGTCCCTTTAAAGCCATTACGATTTCGAAATTTATTATTTGACAATAAATATTTCTTAACTATTTGTGTAAAAGTTGCATGAATATTTTCATTTAAGCACTTTTTCGGATCAGAAATAAAATATGATTTGGAAGGTATGCTACACTTTTCAATTCATTTTGTAATGAACAATTCCTTTTTCACTAATTAATAATTTTTATTTTAAATTTCATGTGTTTTCGGAAAAACATTTTCTGTCGTTCAATACATAAGAATAAATGTTACGTAATGTGTTAAATAAAACGTTCTTCATGTTTAATACTGTAATTTGACATTAAGGGGTGCTTTGAAACGTAATCATACAAAAATCAAAAACTTAAGCAGGTTACAATTAGAAACGTAAGAAAAATCGATTCCATTGAGGTAGAAATTCAGCTTTAAGAAAAAATTAAAACGTATGTAAGTTTTGTTATATCTTAAACATCAGCATTACAACTAAATTCCTTTTGCAAAATTAATTAACCAAATTTGTTAAGTGCTGAGAGAATTTCGGATTTTATCTATGGTGTCTCATTTTTTCTCATTTATAGTTGTGGAAGTAACATGAATTTAAATTCATTAGGAAATGTAATATTTGTTCTTTATGCTACAGCATTTTTTTATTAGGCTTGATTTGTCGATATATGTTTTATTATAGTCTTTGATGTTTTGCTTAAAATGGCCAGATATTTCTCAAGTGTTGATGAGTAAGTTTTCAATTTTTTACACTTTTGATAATACAAACAATATGTATAAAATTATTTTTGAAAATTTGCTTGAATTATCCTGAAAAAGTTTTCTGTTTCGACATTGCATTTACTAACTTACTTACTTGAAGAAAAAAAAAAAAAAAAAAAAAAAAAACATCTAAATTACTAAGTATGATTTTAAAGTATACCAATATGATTAATGTTTGAAAACACATTATGAATTTATTGCAATTGTTTATTAATGACGAGGTATTTCAATGATAAAAAAATAATTAACAGAAAAATAAAATATCGCATCTTCAGAAAAATCTATAAAAAATTTCTAAATGACTGGAAAATTTAAAATAAATTATGTACTACAGAAATTTATATAAACAGCTTCCTTGTATTGTATCCAGAGATGCGAAATGAATACATTTACAGAGATCTTTATATATTTCTTTATACAAAAATATCGAAGAAATCTAAAATAAAAACTTCTTTTCAAAAATAAATAATAATAACATTCAATTACTAATAAAAAAAACGGTTTACATTATTTTAAATAGTTACTTATTATTAAGAAAAACAACATTTTTCTACCAATTTAAATCGATAATTCCACACGGTTCAAGGCTTTCTGTGCTTCAATATATGCCCTCTACAATATAATTCAATTCAGAAATTTAAAAAGAATGTTTACTTTATATTAGTTTTTCAATTAGCTTATATTTTGTGAAATATGATGACACATATGTAATTAACAACTATTAAATATACTTATATATAATATAGAAGTTTTCTAACAGTAAATTTATTACTGTGTTCATATAAAATTATGCATCTTAATAATTTTAATTTTATTTATCGGTACTCATATATCAAAGAACAAAAAAATCTTGTATAGATACACAAATATCTTCTTTATATATATTATATACAATATCTGATAAACTAAAGAACAGTATTAACGAAATTCATTTTTGAAAGTAACTAAATAGTTTGTTCTACTGGTGTGTCTTAATATATATATTTTTTTTCTAAATATCAATGATTACATTAAACTAAAGGTAGTCCATTTGAGTGTTATATTTTATGTAAAGTTCTGTATATAATTATGTACAATATTTGAATCAAATAAGATACATGATAGTATACAATAATTATACAGTTAATTACAAAGAATTATTACTCTTGTATTTTTAAATGGAATTATTAATTAGTAAAGTGTCTAAGAAATGATTTAAAATTATTTATGTATCACATATGCTTTACTTTAACATTAATAGTACATTCAAAAAGTGTCGCACATTGATAAAAATATAACTGAACTTAAATCCTTTTCCAAGTTTATTACGTATTTAATAAACTCTAAAGTTCCAATAAAAGTATTATACAATTTTCCATGTTTTCAAAAATGTATCATAAAAAATAATAAATAAAATTCTCTAATCCTCAGACGATAGTCTTATAGAAGCATTCTAAAGGCAGACGATTCTTACAAAATATCTTCAAACGAAGTATATGCTAGAAAATATGTACTCGTTGACAACGAATGTAAAATAACAGTGTGAGAATATACAAATATAACAATTTTCTTTAGGATAATTAGATGAAAGGTAATATTTCACTGATATTAATGAGGAAATATTTTAATTATAATGTTTAAGAGGTAAAAAAGATTCATGAAATTATCTTGAAATTAAAATAATAATAATAATAATAATAATAATAATTATAAAAATCTAATGAAATATTTTCTTCCAATTTGCATTGTTTCTTGTCTTATCTAAGAATTTATGAAGACCCAAATACTTCTTCAAACATGAACGATGGCTGCCTTTAATAAACCAAAGGAAGATTCCTGGCTTAAAAGTTCCCATTAATATCCGTTAACTATTGGTTAATAAAGAGAATGCCTTCAGATATAAGTCATCGCTGTCTTCTTAACAAAGCTAATCTATCGGAGCCGCTCAGAAAATAGCCATCCATCATACATCCCAGAAGATTCTATTTCATACGGGAACGGTGAATTCAGATATCGTTAGTGATAGAAGTTTTTAATGAATGTGTACATGATTTTGAAAATGAATGACTGATTTTACCTGCTAATAGCGCTTATATTATTTTCTTAAAATCCTAATATGTAATGGATGAAATGGGGAAAACTTAAAATTTTCTATTGTAACATGGAAAATGTAACAATATTATTAAAATCTTATGTAATATGGTATTGAGGTTTTATGTTTAAGAATTATATTAAACAAATTTATATAATCTCAATCAAATATATTTTATGCTAATTTTAGATCGAAAGTAAGATAATTATTGCAAAATTAGGAATATACTGTATATAATAATATATAGTTATGAAAAATATAAATATATAAAACTAAAAGTTAATGCCGAGAATCATTACAAGAATTTTGCTTAAAGAGTCATGGGAAAAGCCAATATCAGTATTGGGTGGATAAATTATTAACATCCGATACAACTATGAAAAATAATTTCCTGATCCTAATGCTTCACCATTTAGAGCAGGAATGTTAAATTCGCAGCCCACAATGAGCAATTTTTGCGGCCCGTCAAAAATAATGGCAGTGAATAAAGTAAAATCTTTGGGAAAATCAACTGGATTGTGAAGAGTTTAAGCACAATTCCCGACGGAAAATATGTACCAATTAAATTTAGATGATACTGCATCGCATCTCTCTCTCAAAAATACCCAGAAAGGGTTTCAAATATTAGAAATGAATTTGAAACAAAGTTTTAAGATTTTAAATCTTTGAAAGATAAGTTTTGTTTGTTTTCTTCAATTGTTTCAATAAATATAGGTTCAGTACCCTTGAATATGCAAATATAAGTGATGAATATTAAGTGCGATTCAAATTTGAAGGCAGAATTCATTGAAGTGGGTGTGCAGGAATTTTACAAATATTTACCAATCACGTTTAAAAATACTCTAAGATTCGCATATTAAATTATTTCCATGTTTGGAAGTACTTATCGTTACGAGCAGTTATTTTCAGTTATGAAAGGAAATAAGTCTCTCGTTGAAAGTAGTGTTAACACTAGAAAGACTGAAACTTAGTATGTACCTATATTGCCCAAAAGCAGTCAAAATGACTGTATTGTGAAAGAATAACTCTAATGTGTAAATAAATTTGTTTAAAATTAATTTTTAATATTTTTTATATTTTTTTACTGTCATATAACAAGTTATTAGTAAATTTTAACACTAAAAGAAATTTATTTCACTCGGAAAAAAAAATATACTCTAAAAAAGTCTAAGAAAGTGTGCCATTATATATGCCACTGTTTTTCTAATTGAAATTAAAAAGCTGTCAAAATGACTTCCTTGGGCAATCTAGTGTTAATGACGCACATTTTGGTTCAGTTTTAAAAGTAATCACTGTGAACAAAATTTTTAACGAAATAGTAAAAATAATTGCTTACACAGTACAATAAACTGTTTTTTTTTATTTCGTTCTTACAATGTATTATTCGAAATAAATCTACGTCTCTACAAATATTGATTTTTTCGGCTCGCTTAAATTTAAGCCCTGTTTGCTTGTCCCAAGTTACCCTTTGAGATTTTGACACTTGATTTAGAGGTACTGATAAACGTTAAATCTGTTGATGTGCAAAATCCTCAAGTCATCTTGATGGAAAAAATTAAACAGAGCCGAACTAAATTAAGCATCATTTTCATCACTTAATAGAATTTCAGAATATTTACCATAGCCGATAGCCATCATGTTATTTTGAAATGTCTCGTTACTAAGCAATCAAATAAATCGTAAGATTTTCAGTACAATAATTCTTTAAATTTATAGATTCTTCAAGTTAAAAAAAAAACATTTTAACTTTCAGAATTTTACTTAAAAAGATATTACAGTCCTAGAAGTTTATGGATACGAATGTCTAAATATTTACAAATATATCTTCGTAATTCTTACAATATATTATTTTACCTTTCAACGAATTCCAAGAATAGAATACCTTCGTTTCGACGTATTAATACCCGCAAAAATAAATAATTAACAAATGAACAAATATAACGATATTGGTAGAAAATAGTTCAAATAATGAAGTATATGTCATTTATTTCCTCATCGTGTATAATAAAAGGTACATAAGTCAATATTTATCAGCTTTATGTGTAATTCTTACTCCTTGATGAGGAAACTACCTTACCCAAATTAAAACGAAAATAAATCAGCTGATATTCGAAGATGATTTATGATGATTTGATGATATTTATGATGATTTGTTATTCTAAAATTAAGACTTTTTATAAGGGACCATATAATACAAATTTCTAGTAGCAAGTCTCATTTAAAGTGTTATTACTCCATTTTTGCAAACATTTTAGCGTCCATTTTTGATACCAATGAAGTAATAACTTTTTCAAACACATAGATTCTTACATGAAGGTGTTCAAACACATTCGTATTTCCTTCCTCATACAATCCATGGTAACTTTTATTGAACTAAACTATAAAGACTGGTCTAAGGTACACCGAATCAAGCGTGAAGGAGATGACATTAAGGTGCTTTTAGTGCAACAACAAGTTATTAAATTTTAAGAGTTATACAGCTAGCTGTAAATATGTTTTTGAACATTTTAGAAAGAAAAAAGTACTTAAAAGGAATATAAACTGTAGCAGTTAAAGCAGTGATAGCAGTAGTTTTCTCATTTAGGAAGCTTGTCTTCAAAACTCCAAGGAATTCACGGTATCCATGTCTATCAGTATGATATTTATAATAAGAGCAGCATAAATATCCCTATTACAATTTATCTATATGAATATTTGATGCACTACAGAAGAATATGCATAAAAGGTCAATAACATCGGCAGAGATTCAGTAAAATGCAATGAAAGCTATTCATTGCTGACTAAATCATGGTAATTAGCCTTTTTAGCAGTAGTTATAGGTCTTCTCTGTATTCTATCATATATCTCCGAATAACGGCCATTTCATGAAAGAGTCTGAGAGTGATATTTGTGTTTATAAATTTATACTCAAAATTTAAAATCCATACATAAACCATGCAGGAAAAAAATTCAGTTCATGTATACTATCTCCTTGTTTGTTTGTTTTTTATTATTTTTATTTTTTGAATTAGTTTCATCCTGGGCCAAATTGTATTTTTATACATTATGCATTTATCAACTTTTATATCAACTTCAAATGTTTCTCAGCATTTTTTATTTATTTCATTAAACACGTAACTAATCGTTTCTTCTTTTATATATAGCCTTTTGCGTTGTCAAGAGAGTCAAATGTCATACTCTGGACGTGATTCGGCAATGTCTGACATGAGCAACCCCAGACTGGGAGAGAGACAATTATCATTAGATGAGCTCAAAGTAACAGTTCTTTGATACATCGTACAGCAAATAGAGGAAACAACTTTTAGATGGAATAAATTGAATCTGAAAATATCAACGATACTCATATATTTACGAAGATATCCGATAAAGCTCATTGTGTTACAGACTTTACGGAAAAAAATATACATGGAAAAATTGTATTGTTGTTGGTTAGAAGAAAGAAAAAAATAGATACGTTTTTTATGGTTAGGCACATGCAAGTTCGGGTCTAGATATTTGTATAAATGTTATAAAAACTAATAAGAGGCTATTGAAATATGCGTATGAATACATGTTTTAAATTTTTATTGAACTTTATGATATAAGTAAAAATCCAAAATCATATGATGATTCAGAGAATTGTTTGTTAACTTTTTCTCAGATATAAAATTTGAATTAGAATACACGATAATTTGATCTAATACAAGATTCCTGAAAAATTGTGAATCATTAAGGATTTGAAAAGGATGATTTGCTTTAGAGGTATGGAAATAATAACGAAATTGTGTACTCCTATTACTAATGTTATTCATATATGATTAAAGCAGTTAATTACTATTTAAAATTATATGTCTGTTAACAATTGTTGTTTATGAATTATACTATTGCAATCTTTTCAATAACTTTATCGTTAACAGTTCTTATTAGAATGATATCATTAAGAGCCTTTAACCACTTTCAAACTAATTTTTTTTAAAATTAAATTTTGAAAGTTTTATTTAACGAATATATATAAAAGGTAATAAAATTTGACAGTTTGGTTATTTTTTATTGAAAAAAGAAATTTTTGATACAAATATCATGTTTCTTTAAAAGTTTTCAGTCATTTTAATTTCAAAAAGCGGCATTTAGTTTACTTCATAAAATTGAAAGAGTTTCACTTAAAAACATAAAAAATTGCAGAAATCATTCTGAAATTGTAGCATAAAAATTTACTATGAACAGTCTTTAGGTTAAAACAAAATATTTTGTTATAAACGCATAAAACTACTTTTTTATATATATATTTGTTAAAGCTATAAAGGTACATTCCTTATATGTAAACTGCATATATATAACGTTATTGAATTTATTAATATTTCTACGGAGTGTGTGAGAAAAAAAAATTTAAAATTTAAACCAGCTTCATGTTTTTAGGGTTAAGATATACATTTCATGCATTCGAAATTAATATATCATTTCACAAATAAATTTTTGATGTAATATTTGTTCAAAAAGTGCATGAAATAAAAAAAGATAATAAGTAGATATTAAATTTAATAACGATCAAAATAAACCAAAAAATCCATATTAACATATATACTATCGCGGTTCAAAAAATTATGTTTATATATGTAAGCAACATACATCATTACCATAATAAATTCTTAATTATGTTTATAAGTCATTTCATTTTAATATAAGTTTTTTTGAAAAATTACAACTGCCTCAAAATAAATAGTACATTCTTTAGGAATTGTAACTCCATTTCACACAAAGTAGTTCTAAAGAGAATTGTTCAGAATTATAATTGTAAACCATGTTCTTACAATGTAACATTTTAAGCAACGAAAATTATTTAATAATTATAAATTTATATTTATTAATGGAAATGGTATTAACTATAAGAATTGTATGACTTACTGAAAATTATGTGCATAAGTTTAGGTATTTATAGCTGAAATATGAAAATGTGTTTCAGAAATTCAGAGACAAATAACAAAAATCTATGTGTTATGAAATATGTGAGTTTAAATATTTTCAAATAATCGAAATAAAAAAGCAAACACAAATATATCATTTTCTGTATATTCTCTTTTACGCTAAAAAAATCATATCAAAATTCAACGCATCTCAAACTTTAGTAGTTTTAGATATCAAAATAATCGTGGAATTTACATTACAGTTTTTTCTATTCGATTGCAATATTACTGAATATTAAAATACATGTTGTATCGCATTATTTATAAACCCACATAGTACAGAACTAAAATGATGTGTTTTTTCAGTCATAAGAATTTTACTTTTAGGTAGGCATAAAATATAACTAATATTTTTATGAAAAAACTTTTGATTAGGTTGATCATACAATCATGCCATAATGTAACCTAGGATTTTTTTATTAATAAAAATTATATCAAAGCAGAATTTTTGTTCTTCTGTCTGTCATATGGAAGAAAAACCGACACAAAATATAAAAAAATAAGTGTATTTATATACACTTAATCCATTTTAGACAAAGAACAATTTTCTTATTGCTATACTTTAAAACATATTTTATTTAAAACTATGGTGTAGAAGGAAGATTTAACGGCTAAGTTCTGAGAATAAAAAAATTATTGATAGTGATAGGAATATTTTTATTAAAAGTTAATTAAGACATAATAACCATGCAAAAATTCCATGCATTTTGTAGCAAAAAAAGTTACGTTTTTTTTTTTCTTTTTGCTATTTTCTACTTATTAAAAAAAGAACATTTCATGATAATCATATTTCATGATGAACTATTGTATTATTCTGAATGTAACAGTTCAAAATTTTCAACACATATTATTGCATTAAAAATTTTTCTTAGAACTTTTAATGGTTAAAATTTTGAGACAGTAAAGAGCTGTAATTTTGAGCAAAGTGTTTAGGGCATTAGAACGACGAAAGATTTGTCAGCTTTCAAAGAATGGTATTTTCACTGCCAATCTATGTACATACTTTATATAGAGAGTTCAGCACAAGGTGAAGCTTAAATATTATTCATGTCAGCATGTTAGAGAAGAAACGCATTTAAAAGACAATGTTTAATGATTCCGTTTAAAAGCAACATTCAGTTAATCTTATATTAATTTCAGATTAGATAATATTAATGGGACTTTTTTTAAAAACTTAAGTTAGTTCGACACAGAAAAAATGTATGAGCTTTCTTCCGGTATAAGTAAAGAAATTGTAGGTGTGATAAAAATTTTATCATCGGTCCCTTAATATGTAATATTTATTTTCAATGTAATACATGTAAAATGCAACTAAACAGAATAATAAAACTATCCGAATAATAAAATTGAAAATTCAATTATTCTTACAGAATAATATGTGCAACATTTTCCTTAACTGTAACATTTTTCTTTTAGGGTATTCAAACTTATAGAAAAATATAAATTATATATTTTTTATTTAATTATTTTATAATAAAATTGTAAATGTGTAAATTATTTTATTTCATACAAAAATTCAATTCAATAATATTCATTATGCCTTAAATTTAAATGTATATTAAATTGAAAAATTTAGCATGTATTTAATATTTTTTAAATCACTTAGTTATTTTAAGATTGTAGTTAAGATAAGATGGTACAGTTTTGTTATTATTTTTTTATGAAGCATTTCCTATTTATTATGCAATTTTTGGTTTACGTTTTGAAAGAATTGTGATTTTAGAATAAATTTTGATTTCTTTTCAGTTTCATTTGTCCGATATGGGTGTTTTAAATGTTTTTTTACTTTTCTGTGGACAAACGAAATTTTTAAATATCCCTTGACATATGATATATAATAAACAAGTGTACATATATTCCCCCAAAAATTTAGATTTTTTTTTGAAAAATTTACTTTGATTCAATTATTTGTTATCATGTATTCCCTAACAAGTGTGATGTATTCACGTAGTTCATTGGTATTACAATGGGCTATCTTCAGGTGACTTCTTAATCACATAGTAACTGCAGTCATGTATTTCCAGCCAATCAGTTCATGCACTACGCTGTTGCCAACTTTTGTTTTTTGCAAAAAAAAATATTTTAAAAATACATATTTGTGAACGATAATAACGTATATAGGTTAAAAAAATACACTTGATTTATTAGTACTCATATAGTATAAGATTTTATTTTAAGGCTGTCTTCGGTAAAAGTACGAGAGCTTGAACTAAACGTGAAGCACATTTTTAGGAATTTCCATGGAATTTCTATGGAAATTTGCAAAATTATAACTTATACATCTGTTAACAATGTAGTGTTTTTAAAAATTTCAAAATATTCCATGAATAATTTCTTTTTCGTTTTAGTAAGTGAAAGCGTAGCCAATTTAACATTACGATATAGGAGAAAAAACACGAAACACATTTTATACCAGAAAAATAAATCAACTCTGTTAAAAATGGGAAGCATGATAAAAAATGCTGCTCTCTAATGGATTGTGAAGCCAGAATATCATATTAATGTTTCATTTCTTTTATATGTAAACAAAAATTTTCAAATTCAGGTCCTATTCTTTAACATTAACCGCGAAGAGACAGCCTTAAAAATAATTAAAAACTTTTTGAAGATTCTTAATATTTAAAGGTAGTTACAGAATTTAAAAATTTATCTTAATTTTGGAAATAGAACAAGTCTAATTTCAGCTTTGAATTCAATAAAGAAGATGTGATTTCATTTATTATGTGACAGTCATGAATCCAGCTCATTGCAATAAAACTTTTTTATAAGAACCTGGTGAAACATTGTAAAGACCACACTTTTATGTTGCCTTTTATTTTTTGTTACAGAAAATATTTTACTTAATTTGAATAAATAGTCTTTCCCATGCGGATGATTAATTTTGTATTGTGTACATATTGTTTTTAATTTTTTTAATCCAGTTAAAACATATATAAGTATTTTATAGCATTAACTCTGATGAATAAAATGTTTAGAATTAAAAATATAAACAATTTAACGGTACTCAAATTGAGTTTTAAATGTAAAATAACATAAATATAGAGCAAAAGTTTAGATAAACACTATATATATATATATATATATATATATATATATATATATATATATATATATATATATATATATATATATATATATATATATATTTATATATATATATATCTTAACATTTTAAAATTATCTCATTATTTTCTAAACAAAAAATATAAAAATTAAATGTTATATTTGTAATACTCCCTATAATGTTGCTTTTTCGTATTTCTAAATGCTTAACTAGTACTGATATTAAAGTATAGTCAAGTAATTATTTCTTTCTTTATGAATGGAAAATAATTAAGTTGTCACTTTATGTTTTTACATGTATAATTTAAAAAAAAAGAGACAGATGAAGAATTTCTGTTTAATTCTTCAACAAACATCTTAAATATATATGAAAAAATAGGACAAATTTAATCTTACTTTTTATATAACTTCTAAATTTTGAGGAATTTAGGAAAAAAGATATTTATTTGCTAACTATTCTCCCTCTCTTAATTTTTATTGTTGCAAAAGTTATTAATAATGAGACTTATGTAAACACAAAAAATAAAAATAATAAATAAATGTATAAAGAACATTTATTTTAAACCTTCAATTTCTTTTCATTTTTGAAATATTTTATAACTTATGTTTTAAACATGTTTGCATTACAGAAAAGAAATATTTAGATCGAGTTTACATAGATATATTCAAATAGCTTGTGGATCTGTACATAAAGTGATGTTGGAAGCTTACAGCATAATGATATTTGTACTTGTAATAAAATCACAGTAAATACATATCACTATGAAATAGAAGAAATGTAAGCTTATATAGTTCATCTAAACACTTTTTTTCACGTTTTCATCACTGGAACTGTACTGAAAGTAATAAATTTGTCTTTTATTATGTGTCTGTCTCGTGTTTAATTATTATTATTATTATTATTCTTTTTTAACAAAAAGTTATATGTCAATACTCAGCATTATATTTCAGTCTTTATAACATTTTTTTTTTAAGGTTGTGATGAAGATTTAAAAGCACATAATAAAAAAATACTATCGGAAGAGACATATTATAACTTTTAGCACATACACAAATATTCATTGTGCATTTAAATAATAGACCTAAACATACACATAATATATATCAGTGGCACACACAAGGGAGGTCCTGGGGGTCCGGACCCCCCAAAGCCCTTTATTTTTTTACCGATTGGTTATATTTCTAAGTATATAATACGTAAAATTTAATTGAATATTTGTTATTAATGGTTAATTTTATAAATTAATGCTAATTATTTATTCAAGAATTAGTTTTTTACTGTGTTTTGTTCCTGAAAATCGACAAAATCAAAAATAGCATGATACAAGAATGGTGAACTTTTTAACCCTGGACCCCTTGAAACATTCCTGTGTGCGCTACTAATATATATATATATATATATATATAGTCTAATTCTCTCTACAAACAAGAGATAAACATCCATCAATCACATTCGGGGACTTAATCATCCCAACAATCATGGGAATTGTGTGTATATATTGTATATTTATATATACAAGGTGTCCCGAAACTTAACGACAATCGGGCAAGAGTTGAAAAGTGGTGGTCATACCTGTTCTGGGAAAAATATTTTAATAAAAATACTATGCGCTTGTATCAAGTTAGGATGAGCACATTATCTAAAATGTCGAAAGTTTACCTCATCCATTATATAATTAGCTACTCTTACCACACTTTTCACAGTTTTACGAATGATTTTTCCACTAACGTCCTCTTACATACTCATACTATTCACTGTAGTCACAAGACGGACAAAAACATTTGTTATTATAGTTAAAATTAATGTTGTTCCAGTGTGTCGGGTTTTGTGAAAAATATGTCACTCAACTTTGACTCTCCTTTAAAGGAAAACTTACATACAACCCCAGGGAAGTTTCTCAAAACTTGCTCCATTTAGTTAAGATCCAAAATGGTACAACACTTGTTCTTTTCTACGCATAACTATCATGGGAAATTTATATTTATAGAACATCTCCTTTATGAAAACACCTCTGTCGATACCTTTCATCCCATTTTTAGGTACTGTGACCGCCAATTTTACAATTTCTTAGTGGTTTTTAAAGTTACTTGATTTTTCTTCTATTGATAATAGTCACGAATGGAGAAAGCGCGTTTGCTGGTTTTCTTAAAACTAACGTACTTTGAGCCGGTTTGAACGGTCATCTAACTTGATGCTTCATTAAAAGAAAAAATATGTACTATTCTGAGCAAAGATGATCCATTTAAATGTAATTCTAAAATAGAACAACTATTACTACATTTATATCCATAATCATTGTCATTTCGTTTTCTTTTACAAAACGATTATTTTTAAAAAAAAAAAAAAAACTAAA